>CAUYSK010061182.1:0-11902 GCA_963575035.1 Avahi laniger
CCAATTGATTTCTTTCTAATTTTAGTAGAGACGGGGTCTCGCTCTTGCTCAGGCTGGTTTCGAACTCCTGAGCTCAAACGATCCGCCCACCTCGGCCTCCCAGAGAGCTAGGATTACAGGCGTGAGCCACCGCGCCCGGCCTGACAGTTGATTTTTCTTACACCTCACTCTTCTCACTCTACCTTGCCTATCTGTCTCCCTTAGATTTTGAAATTTGCACCCCTCGAAATAGGCTGAGTCAGATAAAAAGAGATGCCAGGGCACAAATCTATGAAAAGCAATCAAACCAGAGTAAATCAGTAAAATGTAAACTTGTTCTACTCCCATAAAGTAGAGCACATCATCCAGTGTAGTTTTTTAAAATTATGCCCCTCTAAAGCAGATTTCTCCGTTCAATGTTTTTGTGATGTGCAGTTCCAGCTAAAAATGCGTAGTTGCAGGTGAAATTCAGAAGCCATTTAATGCATAGTTTAATGTTTACCAGTGGCTGGCTGATTTAACTTTAGTATCTAAATTTTAAGTTCTTTAATATACAGCCTTGCAATAGATTATCTGGTTTGGGAAATCCTAAAATCTAATTAAAAGTTATGATTTAAAATTTTTTAATTTTGGTGATTCTTTTTCAAGATGCTAATTCAATTTTGGCTAATGGAAGTGAAGCAGCAGAAAATCAGTTTCTACTTAAAATGAAATCGATGGAAACATATTGTCTCCTTTCCCCTTCCAGATAAGTGTTATGTCCCTCCCTGATGTTTGCAGGGGCCAGGGCAAGAGTACAAATTGAAGCCTTTATAATATACATCTGAGAATTTAAAAGTTTTAAATCAATCTAATAAAGTAATAAAATATGTGTCAAAGTGGCACAAATACGTTGGTAGACTAGGATATCAATTATAAAATGCTTTCCAGTTCATTATAGTTATTAGTTGTCGTATCACAGAATAGTTCATCATATTTATTATTGGTTGAGTGTTTACATTGTTCCAGGTGCTGGGCCAAGAGTTCTGCAATCATTATTGCATTTATATACATTAATATCAACGTCCCCTTCATGTGGATTATTTTTATCTCCTTTTTACCAGTGCGAAGCTGAAGCCTAAAGAGGCTAAGTGTTTGATCATAGTCACACAACTAATAAGAGGGCGGAGCCAAAATCTGAATCCAGATTCGTGGGATTCCACAGCTCAGGTTCTGGCCTCACATTTTATACCCTCACCCCTCCTGGGACAATGAAGGTGGCTGAAAGAAGACAGCAAGGTCACAGGTGAGGAGACCAAGGGCCTTGGTGTCACTTTGACACATTTCTGTCATTATGGTGCCTCGAGCCTATGTCTGCTGTGGACTTTAGACCACATTGATTTATTTTTAAGTCTTTAAAGGAGTTGCATTTTATTCATCTTTTTATTCTTCTAACGTCATGGACATTGCCTGGAATATAGTTGATGTTCAATACAAACTCTAGTTGTAAAAGAAACTATTATGGATATATCAGAAAATGTTATATTAGAAAAATACAAACTGCTCATAATTCATCCTATATCTGTTATCCTACCCCCATAGGAAGGACAGGGGTCATTTATTCACCAACATCATAGGGTGATGATGACTGCGTCAGTTACTGCCTTCTACCTTAGTCCATGCTAATCTCTAATGATATCCCCTCAGCTTGGATATTACTGCCACTTGGAAGCCTCTCCTGATTCCCCAGAACTGGGTCAGATCTCCCTCCTATTGGACTATCAGAGCACTTTTCACTCCGTATGTAATTCACTATTGACTTTCTATCTTTTCCACTAAATTGAAAGCTTATTGAGTCTTGATTACCACTATACTCCTAGCACCTAGCACCATGCCTAAAGTACAGTTATATAATCAATATATATTTGCCGAGACAATCCTATGGCAAATTTTAGATTCTAGGACCTTAAGCAAAAATTGCATGGTCTATGACCTGTTAAGAAGAGTATGATGGAACTATCATTACTCACCAATTTGCCTCCTACTCAGATCAAAAGTTGAGGCTTCCCCTAGGACAAACGAGTGAGGATATTTTAATATATGTCAGCCAAGACGTGAGTTGTCTTGTGATTGAGATGTTTCATACGGTATAGAGATGCCCAGCTGGAGGTGGTCCAGCAGCGGCATCAGTGGCCAGAGGAGGGCATTTCTGCACTGAACGAGAAGTTCTCCATCTCTGGGGTGATTCAGGTATATCCTTGGATTATGTGAACCTCAACAGGACTTCAGTCTTCCTGGTGTCTGGTAGCAGAGGGAATCAGTTGTTATTTCCTTCGGAGCTCTCTAGAGCTCCGAAAATATGACAGCGAAAGCCTTGAGAAGCTATTCACACAGGACGTCAGAGCAGTACTTAAATAATTCCATTAAATTTTGATTTTTGTCCTCTGGATTTTCTCATCTTGGGCAACATGCTATTGGGTATTTTATGAAAGATTCCTCTACTTCCCCCTTTCACTTCATTAATGCAATCAGTGATATTCGGAGAAGCACCTTATTGAACTCTCTGCCTGGCACTGGTGTGGACAGGCGCTGCTTTGGCGATCTGTGCTGGCCTGGTATGTCTCCTAAGAACTCCTCCTCCTCCAGCCCCTGGACCAGGCTTCCATGCTGCTGTGGGCATCCTTGCTGATCCTCAGTAAGTGGTGGAGAGGAGGCCTCCACTCCCCGTGAAGCCTGAGCCTCACCATAAGCAAAAGGCCTTTCCTCTGGGCTGCTGAAATCATGGATTTCAGAATAATAGCAGGAAATGAACAAAGGGAGAAGATTTTCATTAATGGTAAGAGAGAAAAAATAACAATTGATTTCCAAGGTATGTTCTTCATCTACTTTTTCTTTTAATTATCTATGGAAAATTCCTCCTACCCCAAAGCAGGCTTAATTCATGTTTTTTTTTAAAAAATGGCAGCTACATTCAGTTACCTCCCTAAAACACAGATCCCGAGGACCCAGAGTGAAAGATGAGCTGAGTCCCTTGTGAAGGACCATATCCTAATAATCGTGAACTGAGGTAGAAATGGTCTTCTGCTGAGAATAGCTATTTCCTTCTCTGTATCCTAAGATCAGATCTGCTTTGATGTTTGCAAAGAGTATGAGCAGAGAAGAAATAAGATGGTTTCCCTTTGATTTTTTTCTCCCTGCTTCTGTAAAACTTGTGGATATTTGTCCAAATGAGGCACTGATTTCCTAGTAGCTGAAGCTGGGGAATTAAAGAATGGTCAGTCTTTTGTATATTACATATTAATTAAGCATGTTTGTCTTTTTCCCACCTATATCCCCAGAACCTACCTAAGAGAAGAATTATTGGTGTGATTGGCACATGATGGGAGCTCAGTGAATAGTGACTTTATACTTAGCGTAGCACAGTGCTGGGCACCAGGGAGGAAGCAGAGACTTGGAGGACACAACCTCTGCCCTCAAGAGCAGATTGGGACATCAAAGTACAAATGCAAGAACATTTGACTTGAGAGTACAAGAAAAAAATTACACGATGGGTCATAGGATAACGTGTGATGATAATAATTAATTTGTGCAAGAGATTTATTGGGGTTATAGAAAAAAATAATTAATTTTTGCTGAACACCTGACTATGTCTCACATACTCTTCTAAGGGTATTCCATGCATTAATTTATCCAATTCTCTAACAATCGATGAGCTCGAACTGTTATAACTCCCATTTACAAAAGAGGAAACTAAGGCACAGAGGCTTCAGCATTGTGCCTAAGAATCAAACCCATAATCTGACTTTGGAAACTATGCTTTTAATTACTACCACCTGCTGTATGTCTAATTTTGAGTTCCAAATACGCTATGGTAGTAAGTGTCTGACTCAAGAGAATAGGGAGGATGCTTCAGCCCAGAGGCATCTGAGGTGGTTTCACAAAGGAGGTGTGGTTCGTCAGGGCCTTAAAGCACAGGTGACTTGACTTTGCTTGGTACTGAAGGAAGAGAAGACTCTTCCAGGCAAGAAGATAGTAGAGCCAGATCCCAGCAGCGGCCCTATATTTAAAAAAAATAAGAATGACAGCCACCATCGAGAACTTACTAATTTAACTCATTATATAAATACTATAAGGAAACTGAGACTGGAAAGTCGTGTGGTTTGCCCAGGGTCACACAACTAAAATTCAAACCAGGCTGGAGTCCACAACCTCAGCTTCCGGCCAGTATTAGTCGTCTTCTCTGAGGTGGATGCAACTGGATGTGTTTCCCTTCCTCTTGGTTGGAAGTAGAATGCAGGTGTGTGGCCTCTCTGGGGGAATGTTCTGGGCCTCCTTGCCCGTGCTGATGCCTGGCTTTCAATTCTCTTGCAGCTCCAGTCAGTGGACAATCTGGTAAGTCCCTCTTTTCTGTTGTCTTTTATGTCTCTAGATAACCTAATAACTATCTTTTATCTCAAATACTTGTAAGAAGAGGCCTTGTTATCCCTCACCCTTTTCCTGAGGGCCAAGAGATTTGAAGACATCAGCTGCTGCGGTGACTCTGAACCTAAGAATCAGGCGATGCGGACGTCACTCTCTGGGACCAAACCCACCACTGTGCTGCATAAACACAGGGGCCTGGAATATGTGTCGCAGAGTCCACAGGATGAGGAGGTGCCCCCCTGCCTGGTGTGGGATTCCAGCCACTCCTGATGGAATGCAGGGAGTCCTGGCAGGGAAAGGACAGAAGCAAGCCATTCCTTCAAAGGGGGAATGCTGGGACTCCAACAACTTTGTCCCCAACCATGTGTGGCCAATTTATCCCAAGCGTCAACATTCTATGTAGACACTCTTTTCTGCTATTAACTCAAATCATGATGACACTGAGCCCCCATACGTCCTACTGCCTAGCAGAAAGCCCAGTCTGCTGCTGGGGCTGCCTCACAGGTGTTTTGGCCATCCTTGTGGGGAGCCTACTGGGAGCTGCTGGCTGTCATCCTGCCGGAGCCAGCAGGGACCATGGCCCCTTGGTGCACACCATCTTCTGCAGTTTCTCAGTCTGCTGGGCTCCCCTCCAGTGCCATGGACCCAGACTGTTTCCCACACATCACTGCCTAACTGCAACAAGACTGTAACTTGGCAAGACTTTGGTAATGGTTCTAGGATGAGGAAATGAAATACAGAAAGTGTCTTATGTCAGCCATTAGATATGGTTAATCTCAGAGCCCATCAGCTCTGTCCCAACCACATGAAGGCCCTGAAAAGGTGTGTCTGCTCGTGGCCACCTGCACATAGGAGGGGCAGCTTTCCCAGACCAAGAGCAATCCAGCTGCATACACCAAAGGAAGGGATTCTCCTTCCTTCCAGTAGAAGACCTACTGCCCACATCCCCCTTCCCTAGCCCCAGATGCTTCTCAGGATCCTAGCTGGTGGGGATTTCTATTCTCTTCAGGAGAAACACAACTCTGTTCACACTGGGAACAGACAGTATTCTGTCCAAACCTTTTTTTTTTTTTTTTTTTTGAGACAGAGTCTGACTTTGTTGCCTGGGCTAGAGTGCCATGGCATCAGCCTATCTCACAGCAACCTCAAACTCCTCGGCTCAAGTGATCCTCCTGCCTCAGCCTCCCGAGTAGCTGGGACTACAGGCATGTGCCACCATGCCCGGCTAATTTATATATATATATATTTTTTTTTTTTAGTTGTCCAGATCATTTCTTTCTATTTTTTCATAGAGACGAGGTCTCACTCTTGTTCAGGCTGGTCTCGAACTCCTGACCTTAAGCGATCCACCAGCCTCAGCCTCCCAAAGTGCTAGGATTACAGGTGTGAGCCACTGCGCCCAGCCTCTGTCCAAACCTTTAAAGAGAAAATTTTTTTTAAAGTCTGCAGAGACATATAAATGTTTTATATTTCCAAACAGACATTTAGCGTCTTCATTTAAAACATGCATTCAGGTTACTTTATGGTTTTTGCTCACAAACAGAGGAAAGGCATTTTCCCTATATTTGGTTATAACTAAAAGACCTCTTGGGGAAGTTCTTCCAGAAAAAGGTCAGAATATCTAAAGTTTGCAGTTTTAAAAAGGCAATTGCCTATCAGCCCTTAAATGTAGACAGTCCTTATCTGAATATAAAAGGTCCCAAGAAGAAAATACACTTACAGTGATTCTATTTAAAATTTTACAGTAAACACCACGCTCCAAAACTGAGATTTTATTTTTGAAAGTTAATACAAATGGAGAACAGGGAGACAACGTGGCATCCCAAAGAAAGAGAAGTGGGGGCTGCCAGCCCTGAGGCCAAGTGGCTCGCTGATTTTATGGGGACAAAGAGAAAGGAAAAAAAAAACATGATCATTGTGAGAAACTGCTGCATTCGTTCCTTTCTTTCTTTTTGGCAGCAAGATGATAACAGAAGCCAAAACTGCGGCAGGATGTCAAAGTCCAAGAGTTGGCTCTCCCGTCTTGGAGAAGGGATTATCACAGGAGATGTGGCTCTGCCACTGAGATATGGCTGAGGCCTGAAACTGCTGCTGCCCAACTAGGTTGATTCGCTCGCTGCCCAAGAAGCAGCCAATACGCAGCATCAGCAGGTTTTAGGCAGAGAAAGAACCTTTATTGTGCATAGGGCTAAATGGGGAGACAGGAAAAATTTCTCAAGTTTACCTCCCCGAGAATTTGGGAGACAGGGTTTTTAAGGATAGTTTGGCAGGCAAGGGATTAGGCAGTTAGGTTAGTTAATCGGGGCAAAATTATAGGAGTGTAAAAATCATCTGCTTGTGTTGTTTCAGTCCCTGGGGTCACAATTCCGGGTGAGTCGGTTTCTTGGTGTGGGCCAATGGTCTGGGTGGGCCAATCAATCCACTGGAATGCAGGGCCTCGAAGATATCTTAAAAAGTACATGTAGGTTTCAAAAAGGTGGTATTATCTATGGAGACAGTTAAGAATCTTTATGGACACAGCTATGGGGAGAAGTTAAGAATCTTTATGATCACCAGCTGCATGGCTTTGGGGCAGCAATTATAGAGAAGCAAAACAAGGGGACAGTGACTAATTATTATCATTATTTTTAGCCAGGCCCTTACCACAGTTCTTGCCCTGCACCTGTTTTTGACTTGTGTGAAGGGCGGTTTCAAAACTCATAACCTACTGTTCACTCAGGAACTCTGTAAAAACAGATCCTCAAAAGTAATTTTGAGAGAGTAAGATTTACATGTTTTTTCCATCTATTCGGCTCTTTTCAAAAGTTGTGCAAAACAAAACTCCTGCAGGGTGCCTGTTAGTGAGAGAACTCAAGGGATTGATTTTTAACTGTTACTAGGAAATTGCGAGATTATTTTCCTGTTAATTTTGTAAGGCCGCCCCTTGCACAAACCCAAAAGCAGTCCAGCCTAGGTGCCTTGCTTGCGGCTCAGAA
This sequence comes from Avahi laniger, assembly GCA_963575035.1. Lineage (NCBI taxonomy): Eukaryota > Metazoa > Chordata > Mammalia > Primates > Indriidae > Avahi > Avahi laniger. Next base: position 7,356 of record CAUYSK010061182.1, read on the forward strand.
AGCCAATTACCGAGATGAGTATTGCCAAGGAAGGAAGGGTTTTATTGTAATTGATGTCAGCCAGGAGATGGAGATATTTCTCAAATCTGTCTCTCTGACTGACTAAGGGCAAGGGCTCTTATAGTAGCTTTTGAAATGCAGATCAGGTCGCGTGGGGATTGAAGTCATGGGGTCTGCAGGTGGTCTGGTTCGAGAGTCAGCTGTTGGTGAGCATGGTGGGTCATCAGGAAGTCCCATGGAAAAGTTAGTTAACCAAGAAGATTAAGATGTTTTATTCATTAGGCTTGACCGATCTGAAAGTCTGAGATATTGGGGGAGAACAAAAAATAACTTAGGGAGAAGGTCATTTTATAAGGTCAATTACAACACCTTTACAAATAGAAATTGTCTTTGTAAATGAAAATTTTCTTACCACAGAAAAACTCGTGTTCTGTTTTTAGAGTTTTTCCTGTTTCTGGTGCTTCTCAATGGCCTTTAGCTCAAAATAATCTATATGCCAAAGAAGCAAATTTGGGGCTATCATATTCTGGTACCCTGTACACACAAACCCTCATCTTACAGAGGTATCTGTAGCATGAGGAGCCCGGGTGGGAGTCCAGGAGAAATGCATTTACCAATTATCTACCTGAGGACCGGGTCTACCAGAAAAGGTAAGAAGATTTGTGAGCCTCCCATCACCGATTAAGGATGAGTAGATCCTGCTAGGTTTGCCTTCTGAAAAGCCAATCTGCTCCCGCAGACCCCTGAGCAGCCGATGGACCCAGGGTTGAAATGAGTACACCTGGAGGCTCTGCAACCTGGGGAAACAGCAGCCCTCCCTGGGGGCCACTTAGGGGTTCTCCAATACCAGATGCTCCAGTCTATCCAGACAAACCACTGTGGCTGGGACTGCAGGCACCTCCACCTCACGCCCGTCTCTCCTCTCCTCCTCAGCAACTGCATGGAAACCTGTGATTTCCCTCCGCCCTCCATGGACCACTGTCTTCCAAGGAGAGAGAGTGAATCTGACTGGCAATGGGTTTCACCACTCACCACAGAGAACAAAATGGAAACGTTGGTATTCGGGAAAAGAAATAGTAAGAGACACCCCAGGAGACACCCTCGAGGTTCGTGAATCTGGAGAGCACAGATGCCAGACTCGGGGGTCAACCCTAAGTAATCCTGTGCACTTGGTCTTTTCTACAGGTGAGAAAGAAGGTGAATTAGTTAAAACTAGAAATGGTTTTGGTTCATCTTAGCTCCCTGGAGGTTTAAACAACTGGGGTCCTTCATTCCTCTCTAACCCTCGACTTCAGCTATTAGTAGTTTCAGTTTCACATTCTCCCTAACTGTCTACCAGTGTTTTCCAAACTACTATTGGAGCTTGAGTTTAACTGTTTAATATTAATCCACATTCTTGTAGATGTACATAGTCAAGGAAGTGAGTTAGTTTTGGGGATACAGAAATGAAGCTGTCTGAGATCCCGCCATGTAGAACTCTACAGCGTTATCAGGGAGAAGATGACGCGAGCACAAATGTGCTCACGTGCTGACCACGAGGCAGAAAGTGAAACGTGCCATCAGAGTTGGAGGAAGGAAATCTCCAACCTCAGGCCTTTCATCCCCACATGTTCTGCTATCTGCCCCTTCTTTATTCCTTCCTTTCTATCTGACTGACATCAAGTTCCCCCATCTCTTCCTGTCTAGTTTTGCCTCATTTAGAGACAATGATTTGCATCACCTCCCCGGGGAACGGCTCTATAGGAGTAGGCATTCAATACAGGCATCTAAGAGAGAAAGGACAGAGCTAACCTCATATTAGAATCTGAACAGCATGAGAATTTCCATAGAGGACCATATTCATTGTCCCTTGAACCTAGATTTGTGTCTGTGACAATGATCCTGCTGCATAGAATACTCCAACGCATCGTAATAGTTTCTTGTAAAGTTCTCCAAATGCTATTTTGATAGCTCCTGCTCCAAGATTTGGTGAGCAGGTTGGTGTTAAATTTTGCCATATTCTATAATGTCGGGGATTTCGATCACACCTCCTGTCAGCTTTTTTCCCTCCATCTCAGAATCTTATATTTTGAATCTGACCTTGAATGATTGAATAGATGTGTTTGGGATTTATTTAGGAACTGTATCTGAAGCATGTCACACTGATTTGCAAGATGAGTGAGCTTGGGTCAGGAGGCTAAATCCTGTGGCAGAAAAAAGAAGAAAACAATAAAGCCTTTGTAATTCAAGAGACACAGAGGAGGGAGGTAGCAGGAGTGCCCTGAATGATGACATCTTCTCTTTGTGTCATTTCCAGAATGCTTCATCCTGCAGGCCCCATATTCTGTGTTTGAAGGTGACACGTTGGTTCTGAGATGCCAGAGAAGGAGGAAAAAGAAACTAACTGCTGTGAAATACGTTTGGAATAGAAAAATTCTTTCTATTTCTAAGGAAAGCCAGGATCTTCTTATCCCACAAGAAAGTTCAAATAACAACGGCTATTACCAATGCATTGGAGTTGAGGACAAAAATTATGTATTTAGATCAAATCCCAGAATGATCAAAATTCAAGGTAAAGCTTTCTTTTCATATAAATTTGCTTAGTAATGGCAGGGTGGGGAAATTGAGCGTGTAAGGAGGGAATTTATAGGTTAATATTGACTATGGCTAGATGAGAGGCATAAGTTCTTTAAGAGGCAGAGGAAGTGGGGTGACTGGACTTGAGTAAACCCGGGGAAGAGAAGCGTGACCGAGGGCTCGGTAAGCTTGTCCCGCTGTGTGCTGAAGTTCCCTGGGATTGCGAGTCCAAGCCTGTCTCTCCCAGAGTGCTCGGCAGTCTCATGCTGAGAATCTGATTTACCTTTTCTCTCTAGAACTATTTCCACATCCAAAGCTGAAAGTCAGTCTCTCAGCCTACAGAGGGGAATTCTGTAAACCTGAGCTGTGAAACACAGCTTCCTCCAGAGAGGTCGGACACCCCGCTTTACTTCATCTTCTTCAGAGACGACGGGGTCATCCTGTCAGACAGGAGCAAGTCCCCAGAACTCCAGATCGCAACCATATGGAGAGAAAACTCAGGATTCTATTGGTGTGGTGCCGAAACAGTGAGTCGTAGTGTCCACAAACACAGCCTCCCATTACAGATCCAAGTGCAAAGTGAGTGCCGGAGAGCCAGGCAGCAGAGCAGAGCCGTGGCATCTTCCCTGCCACTCCTTGTCCCTCTGGCCCAGTGGGCGTGGGGACTGCCCAACAGAGACGAATTTTGTCATCCTGACAGAGGCACCAGGCTTAGGCTGAGAAGTGCTATAATAAAAGGAATACGTGATTTCTTTTCCACCTCTATTTCCCTAAAAACTCAGTCTTCCCTTGAAACTCTGTCACCTCAGAGTGAGAGCTGATTTGAGAGCTGTGGAAAACAGAACAAGAAAACAAGATGGCCTGCTACTGAGTTGGCAGATTCTAGAATGCCAGATCTTAGGGCAAACTACTTAGAAGACAAGCATCATCTCTTACTATTCTATAGCAATAGAATAAATGTGAGTGCCTGCAACTTGTATAGCGGAAGAGGAGATATATACACAGAAAGACAAACACAATAAAAACAGCTTTTCTTAGGTACCAAAGCAGAACTTCTGGAAATAGGTGTGGTCTGGCCTAGTGCCATGATAGCTACTATTGCTATCACCTATCCCTCAAAACAATTCTAACCACCAGCTAGGATATCAGACAGAACCCAAATGCTTCTCTAGGGTTAGTCCATTTTTCTCTCCTTGGGCCTGTGTATCAGGATGGAAAGCTTACCGCATTTAGTGATGTTCTAGGTCCAAACTCCGTAGTCTGTTGGTCGTCCTCACCTGTCACCACTCAGCAACCTCAGCACTAAGGAAATGGTCTCTAGTGGGCATCAGTTCCTTCTCTAGCTCAGGGTTAGCTGCATCCGCTATCCAACAAAGCTAGCTGTTATTGAAAAGTTACTGGAAAGCTAGATTTTCCTGCTCTCTTTTACAATAAAGCTCCTCAAAAGAGTTTTCTCTACTCACTCTCTTTACTTTTCTCTCATATTCTTTCAAACCTACCACCACCAGGCTGGCCTTACTCCACCCAAATGACTCTTGTGAGGATCACTAATGATCTCTGTGTTTGTTGCTAAGGCCAATGGAAAATTCCCAGTTTCCATTTTACTTGATCTATCTGTAGCTGTTTGTTTGTTTGTTTGTTTGTTTGTTTGTTTGTTTGTTTTTAAAGACAGTATCTGGCTCTATAGCCCAGGCTGGAGTGCAGTGGCACAATCATAGCTCACTACAGCCTCAAACTCCTGGGCTCAAGTGATCCTCCTGGCTCAGCCTCCCAAATACCTGTGATTAAAGGTGTGTGCCACCATGCCTGGCTAATGTTTTTTTGTGTGTGTGTGGAGACGGGGTATTGCTATGTTGCTCAGGCTGGTCTGGAACTCCTGGCCTCAAGCAAGCCTCCTGCCTTGGCCTCTCAAAGTGCTGGGATTACAAGTATAAGCCACAGTGCCTAGCCTCCGGCTTTTAACACAATTAATCCCTCCCTCCATCTTCAAA
>CAUYSK010061183.1:0-55598 GCA_963575035.1 Avahi laniger
ATACTCTTCTCCAACGACAGGAATCGGGGCTTGTGGAGAAATGGCTGGTTCTAGGACTGGAGAAGAAAATATGAGGTGAGCCTAGAGTGTCTTTTAGTGTCAGGAAGCAAGGAAGTACTGAAACAGACGCAGAGAGAGAAAAGAGGAGAAGAAGAAGGAGGAGGAAGAGGAGGAAGAGGAAGAAGAAGAAGAAGAAGAAGAGGACGACGACAAGATATGGGCATGTAAAAAGGACATAGATGTTCAGCTGGAAGAGCTCCCAATAGCCAAAGCTAGAGAAATTTGAGATAAATAAATAAATAGATTCTAATCCAAAGAATAAAATAAATATCCATGAGTCGCTACTGATAACAAGTTGAATTGTGTCCCCTCAAAATTCATGTCCACTGCAACCTCATATCATGGCCTTATGTAGAAATAGCATCTTTGCCAATATTATTAGTTAAGAATCTTGAGATGTAGTCATCCTGGATTCAAGGTAGACCCCCAAATCCAATGACTGCTGTCCTTATAATAAGAGGAGAAGACACAGAGACACACACACAGAAGATGGCAGTGTGACCCTGAAGGCAGAGATCAAGGTGGTGTGACTATAAGTCAAGGAACACTAAGGGTTGCCAGCAACCATCACAGCTGGGAGAGAGGCATGGCACACATTCTCCCTGGGAGCCTGCAGAAGGGATCAGCCCTGCCAATACCTCGATTGCAGACTTCTGTCCCCCTGAATTACAAAAGAATAACTTCTTGTTGTTTTAAGCCACCTAATGCGTGGTCATTTGTTGTAGCAGCCCTAAGAAGCGGATATACATAAATCATCGAATAAATAAAAGGAAGAGAAGAGATAAATCTCCCTTACAGAAGAATTTCGAATAATGTATGTAGATAATCCCCCCTCCAGGAGGTGGAGCTTAACTCCTCTGCCCTTGAATATGGGCTGGACTTAGTGACTTGCTTCTAAAGGGTAGACTATAGAGAGAAACAGAAACTCTACAGCAGAGAAACCCAGCAAACACCACTCGGACCAGGTGATCAAGGTCAACATCATGTCCATCGTATGTATATCCCCTGATATGCTCCATGAGGAAAGGGACTTCACTTCTGTAGCAGTCTCTCCCCAAACTCTTAGCACCTAGTCTAATCAAGGGAAAAACGTCAGACAAACCCAAACTGAGAGACATTCTACAAAATAACTGACTACCACCGCTTAAAGCTGTTAAGGTCATAAAAAACTGAGAAACTGACACAGATCCAAGGAGACTAAGGAGATACGAAGACTAAATATAATGTGACAGTATTCTGGATTGGATCCTGGAACAAAAAAAGGACTTTAGAGGGAAAACTGGTGACACTGAGTAACTGTGGAGTTTCGTGCATAGTTGTACAAATGTTAATTTCTTAGTTTTCACAAATGTACTATTGATACAGAAGATGCTGACACTAGCGAGGCTGGGTGTAAGATATACGGGAACTCTCTTTGCTACCTTTGCAACATTTTGGTAAATCTAAAATTATTCCAAAATAAAAAGTTAAAAAAGCCAACAACTGTGTAAAAGATCTAGAAGCCAGTCAGCACTTTTTCTGCCTCTACTTTCCATCTCGTGGTTTTATTTCCTTTCTCTTTGCTCAACCTCTGTACCTCCTCCCCTCCCCAACCTCCTTCCAGAACTAACAAATAAATTTTAAAAACAGGAAAATAAGTAGGCGAATGAATGAATGAATGAACGAACAGACAGACAGACAACTTACAGTAGAATGGGTACATCCAGCAGTTTGGCGGGAACAATTAGGAAGTGTAAATATTCAGGCCCCACAGCTTGTCCACCATGGGTGACAGCCACACAAGCGCAGTGTTCGAAAACGCAAGTTAAATATTTATTCTGGCTCCCCAGTTCCTCATCCTCCAGGGCTCCTTGCACAGCTGGCTTTTAACTGGAGCCAGAGTTTCTTGTATTGGCCTTCTGACTTCCCATTCCCCATGTGCTGTAGGTAAACAATCCCCGGCCTCCACTTCATCTGATTGGCGTTCAAGGAAGAAAAGCCTCTCACCTGGAAATAAGGAGCCTTGTTTTAGGTTCTTTCATAACCCTCACCACATCTAGAATGCTGCTGGGCCTAGTAAACCTTCATCAAATGAAGATGGTACTCAAGTTATACTAACATTCTCAATGGCCCAGATGGTTCACCAAACCTGAGTGTTGCCTATCTGGGTGCACACAAATTAGCAAATGTGGGTGGGAAGATTTCCTTCACATGTGTCAACTGGTAGAAGGCAAACCTGCTACCAGTAGAACATGCATACCATGTAGCTCTCAAATAGGAACAGCAAGTTATGGTAGGCCAGCTTGGATTCCCATTGGGACCCTCTGAGGAGCTTTGATTGGCTCAGTATGAAGTCTGAACACCAGTGTGTTTTAAAAGCTCTCTGGATAATTCCTATAGACAGCCAGGGCTGAGAACTTGGTTTCCTATATGTTTGAATTTTTGTCATATGCTTTTCATATTCTAGTGCCCAATTCTATTTGGTCTAGTTCATCCACTCCAATGTCTAACTAGTGTTTTCTACCTGTTTTATATAATTTGATTTATTGATCAAGTATTTAGGCAGTACACTGGGTGCCAGGCAGAAACAAAAAGGAACATAGTGCTTGCCCTCAAGAAACCCACTATCAAGTGACAGACAATTTTATGTAAATACTAAAAGTACAAGTAAACTTTGATATCTGAACTCAGAAATTTAATGGATTCAGATATATTATTGTATAATACCTTGCTATCTGGATTCTCACTATTTGTTACATGCAATGCAGAAACCAAGTAGGTTAAGATAATGGGACTCCTCTCTACACAAATTCACCATCCAACCTCTTGTCTAGCTCAAGAAGCAAATAGACTGGGATAGCACACTATTGTAAATGCTATGTAGGTAAATGAATTGAGAATGAACAGGGAGAAATGGCCATCTAGATAGATAAGGGTCCCTGGCCTCGAGGACCTTACAACGGATCCAACAATCAGGCCAGGTAAGAAGGAGGTTTTCTAGGCTAAAGGTGTGGTAAGACACCAATGCTTTTTCTGGAGATGTTTTTCTCTTCTCATTTTCAAGACCTTCACGTCTCTTGTGGTCCCTAATACTGTGAGAATCTACCTTGTCTGGCTCCGTTGAGGTATGTACACTGCCTGTGGGTAGAGGGATCATGAAGGGGTTTCTTCTGGTCAGAAAACTGTGGGGTATTGGGAAGGAGAAGTAGGTAGAGAGGAGAGGGCAACCAAGAGATGATGTTTAGCACTGTCCAAAAAACCAAAGAGAAAGCTCACATCGAAAGCCAACATTGGGCCCTCTTGCATCCAGAAGCACCACTCTCCCGGTGCCTTGTTCCACACCCTCAGTTGATTGCCACGGCCTTCCTCATGGTGTACTTGGATGATTTCTACAATGTTTACTTGTACCACTACCTCCCTGCCCTCCCCAGTCTGCCCTTGGCTTTTATATACCGTCAGCTATATCTGGGGCTACTGGTGGCCTGAACTTGCTCATCAAAGGGGAGAGGTGAGTACCTCTCCCCCTCATGGGATTATGACAAACATGATGTAGGAAGAGGCTTCAGAAGTCATGTCCTCTGTGCTCTAGCTTCAGGCAATACCCAAAGCAAGCAATGAAAAGACTAGCCCTTCCTCTGTGAGATGCCCTGGCTGGAGATCCTCTAGTCTCCACCAAGGATTGATACCTCACCCAGCTCCTCCTCTGATACTGCCACTCAAACTCGGGCCCCCGATTCTTCGTCTTTTAACATATCTGCATTTTCTGAGGCAGAAGATGACTCTACTCATACCACCCCTCGTCTTCTCTTTCCTCTGGCTTCCTTCCTGCTGCAAATTTAAGAATGCTTTCTCAGAGTTGGAACCCTCCAAATTATTTCCCAGGCCCTCCCTCTCTTGGCCCACCAAGGAGGATCGATAAGAGAGTTCAAGAAAGCCGAAAGCCGGGAGCATTCCCCATGTTGGCCTGAGGAAAGGTTGAAGCAGACCAGGCACGAACCCTTCAGCTCCTTGTCAGCAGCCTTTGATCTTCGTGGCAGCTAACATGGAAGTAGAATTTGGCCCTCCAACTGTACAGGACGAGACTTGACAAGGAAATCAGTTTCCCTGACAATTTCAAAAGCCCCGACACTTTCGTCACTTGGCGCTTGGCCATGTGGAATGGAGCTGTGGACACATCGCACCGCACCAGAGAAACCGTTTTCTCAGGAAGGACTGACAGTTGAAGTGCAGGCAAGTCCGTGAGGAATGAAGGACAAGCTCTTCCCTGCCCTCCACTGAGGACAGGTGCTGCCGGAACCGGGAGGATTTTCACTGGATAGCTGAAGGAACTTCCTACCTGTCTGGGTTGAAAGATACCAGGAGGGATGGCCAGGGAGTCCAAAGGAATTCTTTCCCTAAGACTAAAGAATAAGCATCGCTGCTGCTGGTCCTGGAGAATTTTAAGCCAAAGATGCTGTAGCTGGTTTTGTGGGATCTTTCCCTATTTGCAAGGTTGAGCGTGATCCACATGAGCATTATTCAGCTTACCTAGCTTGTTCTTAGATAAGCAAACCAAAACAGATTATGTTTGCCCTTTTATTACAGTTCCATCTTATCATGTGGCTTCCTGAGTGCTCTTGTCAGCTGACTTAACTCTCTGGGTTGCTTTCTCGCTTGCTTTGTTTGGGATTATTAACAGGTAACTAAGGTCCTGGGCTCTGGAAGCCCTGCCTGACAGGCAGTACTAACTATTCCCCCAAAGAGGGTTGAGTCTGAAGCTGAGTATGTTGGGAAGATGAGAGAATGAGACACATTCCTCCCCGTCAGCAAGACCTCGGCTGGAAGTGGAGTGAGAGGTACTTGGGAGAGGCAAACAACTGAACTCTAAGTTAGCATGTGACACTACAGACATTATGTCAGAGTGGCTCATGCATTGATTGAAGAGCAAGGCTAGATGAGAGCAAAAAAGTGGACCCTGAAAGCCAACTGGCCAGTGGATCTGTAGCAAGCCTGCCGGAGTCCAGTATACCTGGGTGACAGCACCCTGGGTACAAAAGGGGGACCAACTGTCACGAGTCAAATCCTCCAGGATGAAGACTAGTGTGAAGAAAATACATTGGAAAGTGTTCTTGGTAGCAACACCTACGGGTGAAGGGAAGGAGGCAGGAATGAGCAGAGGGGGAGGCTGCAATGTAGGCACAGGGCTCAAGCAACCCCCTGCCCACAGCTGTGGCCCCACACCGAGTCCTCGCATCCTTATCATCGCATGCAGGCTGCCTCTGGGATGGGCGAATGTCCACGGATGAGGCTCTCTCTTCAGCAAGGGCGGTTCCAGAGAGGCCTGACAGCTGAGTGCTGGCACTGCGCTCCCTGCAGGAGATGGAAATGAATCCTTCAGTCCTGAAAGGGGATCGGGACGGTGCCACGCAGCACCTACCGCACCCACTGATCAGACTTCCGAGCTCGGCTGGACCTGGCTCTCCTGAGAAAAACGGCCTTGGCAATGCTGGGAACGCTGGCTGACCCCCCATGGCACCCCTCACATTCCTCCCCAGCATCCTTCACATCCCCTCCCTCTTGGAGCATCCTGGAGCATCAATATCCCAGTACGAATCCATAGTAAGGGTACAGAACTCACTACGTTGCTTCCTTCTCAATGTCCAGGAGCATTTTCAAGGTGGTCCTCATAGGGAGATGATGATTAACTCGAAAGAAAGGGCTATTAATGGTACAATCTCAATATCAGTGTTAGAAGGGGTCTCTGCCCAGGTCTATTAAAACCTAGACTGTTAGAGAGAAATCAGAACCAGAATCCTTTCCCTCAAAGGTATGTTGTTTTCAGAGACTTTATTTCCCCAGAAGACATATTCCCTGAACTCTGAGCAGGATCCAAAGCTGGTGAAAGTTTCCCCTCCTGGGTAAGATCCCAAGGAGAGTAATGACAGACTTTAGGTGCTTGGCAGACGTGAAGCCTGGGCTGCCTGGGCGAGTGCTGGTGCTTCTGAACTCCCCTGGACACCACACCAACAATCATCATTTTTAGCAGCAGCACCACCACCATTCACCACCACCGCTGCAGAACCACAGCACTGGCCAAGGGAGGTCTTTCTTAATTAAAGCGACTATCTTTGCTTACCATCAGTGCAATTAGAATTTAATGAACCCAGGCCATTTCTTTTAAGACTTCAAAATGATAGCTGATCTCAACATTCACGTGCTGGCGGGTGTGGGGAGAAGCCGTCACCAATTCTGGAGGTGTGAGAGGTAGCAGGGCAATAGGAATCACAGAGATGGAGTTGTTCCATGCTGGGGACAATCACCAGGAGAGACGATGGGGACTCGAGAACGACCAGAGGAAAGGTGACGGCTCCCTTGTAAGGAGTCTAAAAGAATGTGGAAAATGCTCACCTTCCCGGCATGGGAACAGGCAGCACATTAATCAGTTAGTCAATATACAGGCATTTATGCAATACCACCTTGCACGAGGCACTATGTTAGATCTACAGACGATCTGCTAGGAAGGGAAATGACAGTAGACACAGGTCCTGATTTCAAGACTGATTTCACAGTCTACTTCAACTACACTTCAGGTATGCACACTGAAATGCTGACCAAACGGCAAGAAAGCGAGTGTTAATAGAAGGAGAGTCACAGGAGTTCCGACAAGCCATGCTGTTTTGGAGGACACAGAACCCAGGTGGGGTGAGGAAGCGGAAAGTCTTCCAAGAGAGAAAAACAACATAGCACAGGTAAGAAATGAACCTGGCCTGTTTTGGCATCGGTGGGCAATAATAAGTAGCAAACAAAGGAGCAGGCACTGTTTGAGAAATTTAAGTCATTAAATGCTCACAACAACCTTACAAAGAAGGTCTTAACTATTATCATCCCCATTTTACAGATGGGGAAATTGAGGCATAAGTGGATGAATTAATTTGCCCAAGGTCACACAGATTATATGTGACAGAGTTGGGATTCAAGCCCAGGTCTCACACCTGACCAGTGCTGTCCAAGAGTAATATAATGTGAGCTACAAATTCTAGCCACATACATAATTTTAAATATTCTAGTAGTCACATTCAAAATAAAAAGAGATGAAATTGATCTTAATAATATTTTAGTTAGCCCAATATTTCCAAAATATCATTTCGAGAGGTAATCAGTGTAAAAATAATTAATGTAGATTTGGCATGCTTTCTTTTTCACACAAAGAATCTCGTTCTTTGAAATCTGGTGTGTGTTTTATACCTACAGCACCTCTCGGTTCAGACTAGCCACATTTCAAGTGCTCAGTAGCCACACGTGGCCAGCGGCTACCGAACTGGACATGCAGCACCAGACTGTTGGTTGTGCCTTTAATCACCCAGCACCGCAGCCCCCATGGTGGGTGGCCTGACCGCAGCCGGTCAGAGAGTGATGGGATTGGAAGGTAAGCTGGGGGCAGGCTGGGGAAGGTTTCTAAGGGTGGATGCAGGAATAAACGGTTTCTAGGGACCCCTTTTGACCTAACAGAACAAATGCAGTGCCTTACACATGAGTGTTCAAGCTGGCACCCCTCTTCTATGGTCACTCCCTGGAGCAAAAAAAATGACTGCGATTTGTGGTTTACGGGAGGTGATGTGGTACAGTCGGGGAAGTCTCAGTGCCGGAGCCTAGCAAACAGGGGTGTGGCTCCTTCCTGCACCACACACCAGCTGTGTGATCTTGGGCGAGTTATTAAATCTCTTTAAGGCTCAGATTCTACATCTATTGCTGTAAAATGGGACTCGTCATGCTGATGTCACAGTGCTATTGTAAGGATTAAACCAGATAATAGACTTAAAGCTCTCAGTACAGTTCCCGACACATCGTACATGCTCAGAAATGTTAGCAATTAATTATTATCGGGAGCCCCAAGTTACACAATTGCAAAGTTCGAAGTCACTCTGGGAGCCAGGCTGGGGACTGCCACCTGAGTCCCTGCACACTGCATTGCAATTTGGCCTCTTTCCAAGGTACCAGAGAGGCCAAGTCAGACTGCGGAGTGAACTTGCGTAAGACACGAAGGTCCTGGTTGGCTTGAAGAAACCAGCCGAGAGATGAACTGGAATGGAAAGAAGGTAATGACGCCTCAACACGCTTGCTCACCCAGTCAGGGAAAGCTGTTTAGGCTCCTTGAGCATCAGAGTTGGGAGGACACTTAAAGCTCACTAAAGGTAGATCAACTCTCCTCGTTCTGCAAATGAAGGGACTGAAATCCAATGAGGTGAAATAAGTGCCAGGCCAGGCAGGAATCTCAGTTCCATCTAGCGGTCCACACTTAGTGAATCTTGCCTGTGACTGTCTTGTTCGCATATCAACCCTGGCCGCGTGTCAGACTCACCTGGAAAGGCTAAACTCTGCAGACGTTGGGTTCCTCCACGGGAGATTCACACGGACATACTGCTTTCCACTGGCCACTTCCCAGGCCCCTCCCTATTACCAAACTCTCTGTCCCCTCCTTCAAAATCTGGTTCTTTACGTATCTCCTCTGCTTTTTCAGATAACTATGATAATAATAATAGCAATATTATTAATAGCAACAGCTAATATCATGAGGGTTTAAGATGTGCCAGCCACCGTGCTGAGCACCTTGCATGGACAATCTCATGTCATCCTCACAAGGACTATTCCATTTTTAAAGCCCCATTATGCAGAAGAGGAAATCAAGACTCAGTTAGTGGTAGAGGTTTTGCCCAGAGTCAAACTGCGACAAGTGACGGAGCTAGCACCTGAAGCTTCCACCAGGTCTGACTTCAGAGGTCATGCTCTGGACTCTGACTCTAGATAATCACCACATTAATTTGAACTTACTGGGATTTGCTTTGCACATCAATCTTTTTCTTGTATATCTATCTACCCTTTGTTTTCAACTACACCGTAGGCTCACCAAGTACAGAGACAATTTCTTCTCCCTTGGAGGGGTGGGAGGTCTCTGTTCTTTGTCTAAGCCAGTGTGAGCTCAGTGAGTTTATGGGCTGAAGAGAAGTAAGCAAAGGATAACCAAGGACCAGAGGCTTCTACAGGCCATCCTGGAGCTTCTCTGGAAACCCAATTCTCTACTCAGTGGGCATTTTTAAAACACAGAAAAATCATAAAAATATAATCATAGAGTTGGAAGAGACAATGGAAGTCTAGCTCTACCCTTATGTAATAAATGGGAAAACTGAGGTCTTCGAAAATTAAGTGACCTGCTAAAGGTCACATAGTCGATGGCAGGGATAGTACCTGAGTCTGGAAAATAAACACAAAATTTTTCATCATCATGTATTGTCTTTATATAATAATTTCTATGCAAATTATCCTTAGTTCACATAACGAGGTAGATATTTTACCCACATGTCATGATGCGGAAACTGAGGCACTGACAGACGGAGTAACTCATCTTTGTTCATGCAGCTGGGTAATGACACAGCCAGTTTTTGAACCCAAACATTTCTCAACTCCAGATCTCCTGTCCCCTGGTCCATTACATAATATTTCTAGAATGTACTGTGAGAACTTCTTCTGTGGTAGGTACCTTACATGTATTTTAACAACCGTCGCAGCAATTCTCTGTGGCAAATAATGTAGCCCCATTTTTAAAAGGAAGAAATTTAGAGAAGGCAGTAACTTAATGCAGTTTGCTTAGCTAGTCAGTGGTGGGTCTGACACTCAAACACAGGTCTGTTTTCCTCCATGTCTTAAACTCTTAGTTATGATGATACACTGTGCTGGATGACCTGGACCCTAAAAGGACAAGGCTTAGGGACATTGTTAGACCCCACAAACACACTTTGTTTGTTCTGCCTTGTGATAATGACAGAGGGAGATGGTCCTGTCCAACACTCCAATCCCCTTCCTAACTGCTGGTAGCATTCTCTCTAGCACCCTGTCTCCGGTGCAGACTGCAGCACTGACACTTTCTGATAAAGTAGATATCCCCTTGTAGCTCTTACCAGTCTGAAAATAGATGAAGCAGGAGGTCACACTTTTCAAGAACAAACTCCTTGGGACTTAGAGCCAGCTGGCGATATTTCAGTCCCAATTAGGTAATTTTGAGGGGTAAGTTATAGCCTGTAAAAATGAGCAGTCACAGCAATGCTATGCATGCAACCTTTCTAAAGGACTCAAGTATCACCATTATGGACATTGTTAACACTTTCTCCAGTGCCTTCACTCTGTTGAACTCTAAGTACTTCTCCAATGTAACCCCCTTAAGTGTCCCAACATCCCACGAATGCTACAGGGAAGGAGAAGGCAATTGAGCAGAATGGAATTCTGCGGAAGGTCAAAGGGGAAACTTGGGAAGGAATCTAAATCTAGACCCAAAGCAAGGATGGTTAGAGCAACCCTAACTCCAGGACACAAGTCACTCCAAGATAAGTATCCAACTTTCTCTCAGGACTGAAAACCAGGCAATTTCATTTCCTTCTATTTGAAAAAAAATTAATAGAAGCATTAATAAAAAGAAAAAAACAGGGAAAGGAAATAAGGAAGTTTCTATCTCTACCTTTTCATTTCTTAAAACTCCAGCCTTCTCCGTCCCATTCATTGTTCTGAAAAATTTTTCTGCATTTTTCTAACATGTGCTTTTTTTTTTCTATTTCCCAGTGTAGGTAGTTTAAGCCACCTTTCTCCCTTATTTTCATTTAATTCAGGTTCCTGTTTCGTTGGAATCTTTTTGTCTACTCCCTCCAAGTATCTCATCTCACCTCTTCCCTCTCTCTCTTTTTAATTGGAGTGGTTTCTTCAAGCTCTAAGAAAATTCGCTCCCTTGTTTTTTTCTGCACCCTTTCCCTTTCAGCTGCTTTCCTGAATTGCTAGTGCACCGATTCTGTTTCATGGACCACAATCGGTGCAGCTGGGATGGCGAAGGAGCAACTGAAAAGGAAATGCTAATCAGACCTTTTTACAGAGTATAGTAAAACACACACAGTCGCACACTCACACACACACAAACAGGGCTCTGATTTAAGGAGGAAAATCCCTTTTCTCGCTGTCCCACACAGAGAGGATGGGGCGAGGGGAGAGCCACGGCATGAGTTGTCCCCTCCACACCCCTCTTTAATTGAGCAGTTTTAGACGGAGCTCAAATGCTCAGAGAGGAAGGTGCACACATACTTGAAGGCACATTTCACCATGTCTGGGCAGAGATTGCCACTGGAAATAGACGGGTGCAGGGAGAAAACCATAAGGAGGGATGGAGCCTCTTATAGCTCGGGAGGGCAAGTAGTGGCACAGAGAGAGCTCAAGCAGACCTTCACCCTGAAGCATGTTTCATATAGGATTTACTTTTTATCTTTATGTTTTTCATATGGGGCAGAGGAGAAGGGCAAGTGACAAGGCCACGGCTATACTCATATTCTGCCTGTGGCCTAATACCAAGGCACGTTACTGGATTTCTGTGAGGATGTTTCCAACCTTAGCCGGGAACATAGACAGCCAAGGAGCGAGTAAGGGAATCAGAGGCTAACGGAAACTGAAAGAGAAAAAATGAGCACACAGGAGGAAGTATGTCAGAAAAGAAAGAATCCCAGACTTGCAAGCAGGAGGTCTACATAGTTCTCGTAAGGTGGGGGACACATCGCTCACTCTCCCTGGGCCTTGCACCCTCATCTGCAAAAACAGTTTCAAACTGATTAATCTCAAAGTGACTTTCTGCTATAATATTTACATCGTTAAATAGCAGAAATAAAACCTTTCCCTTTGTCTATTTCGTTATGGGTGATAGAAAATAATCACGGAGTGGAACTGTCTTGTTTTGGACACTGTCTTCACTGAGTCCAAAAAGAAACATCTTTGAGAGAGAAGAAAAGGGCTGCTCAGTTAAAATCGAACTCAACGTCAAAGCACCATCCAAAGCGCCCTCTTCCACAAAGCCCCGAGTAAGGCCTCTTTAAGTTCGGGTGCGTGTTCAAGAAACAGGCAAACTCACGTGAGCCCGGCTCTTGCAGCCACTTCTCGCCAGTGGAGGGGGTGGGGGCGAGGCAGGGGAGAGAAGAGGAGGAGATGGGAATTTTCTAATGATCTTCTTTAGTTAATAGGCACAAGTTGTTAGCTTGATCTGAGAAGGCCTCTTTCCCCATGTGCCAATTCCACCCCCTCCTTTTTGTAATGGGCTTAGTTCCCACAGCTAATGTACTGCGTAATGAGGCCGGAGGGAAGCAGAGTGCTGTGGAGTAACGATACGGAGCCTCCTGGGCCCTGACAAAGGACAGAGAGAGCCCGGCTGGATGGTCTCAATGACAGGGTCCAGGGTCCTTTCAGCCTGGCGAGTCGAAGCCTCCTGCCAGGGCTTGTGCTAAGCAGGGAGTCACAGTCCAGGACCCGGTATAAAACCCCAAGGGGTTCTGGTGCAGGACAAGCCCCTGCCAAGCCAAGTTTGTTTCTTTTTCTAAGCCCTAATCTAACTTTCTCCCCCTTCCTCCTCCTGGTCTTCCAGTCCTTGGTTCGAGGCCTCTTACTTTCAGGGTGCGGCATACTTTCCCCTACAGCCCACTGCTCTTGGTGTAAGAAGTGCCCCTGCCCCATTCTGTCAACGTTTACTAGGCTGCAGATGAGGACATGAGAGTATACTCTTTGGATAGACAAACATTCAGTAGAAAAAGTCACCATATTGAGAAGGTAACCCTCATCCTCTTGGTCATTTTCAATTGTTCACTCCTCTGTGTTCCACAGCACTCTGCTCTCATAGAATGTCAACTACTTCATTTTGCATGGTGTCACCATTATGTGTGCCTTCTCCATCCCCTGTGGCCCCTAGTCATAATACAATGCGCATAGGCCAGAGGCTCATTCCATGTGTACTCAGCTGAAATTACTTAAATGACAGGGAACTGGCTTCCGCATATCTATGTCCTTGCAAAGAACCTAGGGATCATTATGAAGATATCAACCCAGTGGGCTCTAGGTACTCCTAAGGAGGGGAGGGGAATAAGTAAAGGTAAGATATCAGAATCAAAGTGAAAAACATTACATAGTTACTGGACAAATCCAACGGTCACTTATCCATAAAAAAAGAATCAGAACTTAAACGCTGGAAAAGTTCAGCAAGAAGCAATTGGAATGATTAGGAAGAGGCTGGTATGAAGGTCCCCAGTATGATGGGTACAAAGATTGCACCCTCAAGGTACACTTTATAGTTTACAAAGTACGTATGGCATTGATTTAGTCTTTCTAACATTTTATGGCTGAGTCCTGTGAAATGTAGGAATGTCGTCTGGCACTTTCAGATGAGGAGCCTGGGTTCTTAGAGGTTTGGTTAGAAGGTTACACAACTAGTCAATTTTAGGGACAATGCTCCCCCTCAACCCCCACTCTGCCCAGTGCTACTCTCACTATGCCACAGATCTACAAGAATTCACCAGTGTCAGATAGCTGCAAATAGAGATAAATAACATTTAGAAAGTCACACAGCTTGTTTTCTCCTTCCCCAAACCTACAACCTGGGGAAACTCTGGAACCTTGGATGAGAGAAAAAGTAGAACAAATAAAAAGACAGGCTTTTTATTAGGTAAGTAGTAAATCTGTGGTGCTTATTGGATAACAGTCACCTAGTCCTACTGTGTGCCAAGCTCTGTGCTGGGTGCTTTGTTTCCCATGGAAATTCTAGGAATTAGACATGGTTCCTGGGTCCTTACAAAGGACTGGGGGAGCCTGGCTGGATGGTCTCAATAACAGGATCCAGGCTCCTCAAGGGTTTACTTTAAGAGACATGACTGTAATATTTTTAAAGGCAACTGGGGAAATTCGTATCTGCTGATTCCAAATGGGTTAGTGGGAAAAAATGGGCAGCCGGGGAAGGGTCTCCAGTTCTCTAAGGCTGACAAGTTTGCATTTGGGCATCTGACAACAAGAGTCCCAGACTCGCCCAGAGCCACATGGCCCGGTGCTGACTCAAGGTGCCATTTCCCAGACTCTCATGCCAAGCCACCAATTGTCTTCAGGGACTCTTCTCATCTCTTGCACAGTTCTAAGGTCCCCCGAACTGCTTCTTCACTGTTAGCCTTATCCTGAGAGGCCTGCCCCAGGCTGAGTTCTCCAGAAAAGAGCCTCTTCACATGGAATCTTCATTTTTCTGCATTCAGGCAGAAATAGAACATAACTGTCCAGCCATGGATCAGTACAACGTTCCAGACACATGGCCTCCTAGTTGCTCCACCGTGGGGCCTTCGTCCATGCTTTCCCTCTACCTGGGACTCCTCCCTTGGTCCCCCAGTGTTCACCAGGCTTCGCCTTCCCCATGCAGGTCTCTACGCAGGTGCTGCCTCCTCAGAGGGACATTCCTCTCATCTAAAAGAGCTATCCCTCCCACCGTCTCTATGCCCTGTCACTACCTAACAATAAATTCGCTACTTCCTTGTTTGTTCACTGTCCCCACTAGAGTGTGACCTCCAACTATGGACAGAACCTTGCTCTCCTTGATCACCATGTCTCCACTTCCCAGGAAAGTGGCTGACACATAGTTGTCCCTCAATAACTGCTTGTCCGATGAATGAGGGAATGATCCCAGAGAGTTCCCGTTCCTCAGATTACTTGCTATGGAAAACCAAAGCCAACTGAAGGGCTGGGTTTCAAAAGAACCTTTCTTTTCACCTTCCCTCATGTCACGTATTGTCTCTAGAACAGTTGGGCCAATGCTTTATCATCGTCGTCACTGTCATTGCCTCTGCTGCTATTATATATTACCATAACAGTTCATATTTTCACAATTATTCATTAGACTAACATGATCTTAATAATGGAGTGCCTATTGTACAAGCATGCCTGGCAGATAGCAATCCCCTCATTCGCTTTCACAATATAGTCGCTCTTAGCCAAGCACCTCATAATCGTAACGGAAGGCACGTGAACATTCATCAGTGCTCGCTAGGCACAGGGCCACGTTTGGGGATAGCAGCTTTCACATACATTTTCTCATTGACTCTGAGCGGCCCCATGAGGTAGGTGTTCTTATCCTCTGAGGGCACAGTTTGTAACTGGGGGTACTGATGAGGACTCAAGGCTGTTTGACTCCAAACCCCAGGCTCTTCCCCCCAAACCATCCTGCTGGACTAAAAATGTCCTGCACTAGAAAAGTGTTACCTTCTTGATTACTCCAAGAAGCCCTGGTTTATCCACCTGTGAAAAGAAGGGACTGGCCTGAAAGACCCGTAAGACACTCTGCAGTTCTCAGCTCTGTGGTTCTCTCCCCTCTGCTTGGTGTGGGCAGACCCATCCCATGCTCACAGAATGAACTTCACCGTCTCCTCTATCTTCAAGTTCAGATAATACTCTGCCTCCTCGCTTTAAACCTTTCCGCTTCTCAGAGCATTTCCTTTCCCTGAGTAGGACCCAGCACCTCATTCTCCCCTTTTGTGCAAGGCTCTCCCACAGGCCCTACTCCTCTGACAGGCACCCCCTCATCAGAAACCAGTGACGTTCTCTCTCAATTGGCCTCATCATGTTCTTCCTGGTTTCGCCCAAAGCTGCTGCCAAGACTTCCCACCTAGCCCGTCTGGCAAACATAACTCCTTTATGTTGGAGCTCGGTTATCAGAAATAAAATGAGACACATTTCCATTGACAACCCCTAAGTTAACTGAGCGCAGGAAGTTGGGCCAGCCTCTTTGTCAGTTAACTGAGTGAGGGAAGAGGACTCAAGCCAGTCTCCAAGAACCAAAGTCTATTTACCCCAAACATCAGCAGTCACTAGCAAAGCGGTGTTCCCACTTGTTTTGGAAAAAAGGTTCTGGCTTTCTAAGCGGCAAGCACTAAAACACTGTGGGGACTTACTGGTTGGGAGAATAGAGAAGGTTTATGATCCACTTAAAATATTTGTGTAAGGAAAGCAGGGATTCACCACCTGTTTCCCCTTCTACTGATATTTATGACAGCTGAAGAATCTTACCCTTCACAAAAGCCTCAGCTCTGTGCCCAAACTTTCTAGCTTTTTTTTTTTCATTTACACAGACATTTCCATAGAAAAGCATAAATTCTGCCTTGTCATGAGAAAGGAGAGTTCTCCCACCTCCTACTGGGTGAGGAACATTTTTCTACAGGTCTTGACAGCTCAGCCCCAACCTCCGCTTTGGAGCATGAGACTGAATGGGCAGCTGTCCGTGTCCTTCTCCAGATCTGGGCTGTGGGCGACTTTGAGCAGTTTCTAACGATTGGAGAAGAAAGACGTAGCACACAGTAGGCACACGAATGGGAGGCGGTATTGGGCGGAGAGGCAGTCCCTCCTGCCTCTTCCCAGTGTCTCTTACTACTGAAGTCCTATTAGCTTTCCCTTGGAAAGAGGCTGGATGTAATTCATCTAGCAAAAGATACTGGAGTGCTTCTCCCATCCACCCCTGCACCCCTGCCTGTGAGGGCCAGAGTCCTGCTGGGCACTCCGGGGACACTACAGCAAGGTCTTCCCCAGCCCCTGAAAAACTCACAGTCTTGTTGGAGGAGGGCACCATTACAGAAGGTACCAAAGTTCTAAATTTCAGGGCAGGAGGTGCCCTTTGAGGTTATCTGGTCCGAATCTCCTCATGGCATAAATGTGGAAACTGAGGCCTGGAGAAGCAAAGTGAGATATTCAAGGTCACAGGACTAATTGGTGGCAGGCAAAGACAAAATCAGATCTTCTAACTTCCAATCCTGTGTGCTTTTCATGATGTCATCAAGATCACTATAGAAAACGATTTATTTAGCACCTGTCTTTGGAATGAGATGCTACATTTAATAGACATGGTACAGGCTGTTAGCCCAAGGCTTTGTGTAGAACAGTGAACTGATCACATCGCTGCAGATGTGATGCAGATGTGGTGTCCTCTATTTAAAAAGGACACCATGGTGAGTGCACACACACTGAACCAAGGGAAAAATTACACAAACCATGTACTGCCTTCACGTAGGGGTTCTTGTTGGAATGACAAAGTGATTCCTGTAAGTTACGTCAGAGACTGGGAGGTGGGTGAGCAGCGGCGATTTGGCAGGAGGTGAGGAAGGGCAAGGAGGTAGGCCTATGGAGAAACATTGGATTAAGATGACAGACTCAGCACACACTCCAGCATCACCTTTTCCCTCCAGACCCCTGGAAATGACGTACTTTTTAAAAATCCATAAAGTGCTGGGAAACAGGAAGCCTAAGGTGATTCTAGAATGACAGGCCTGGGAAGATCATCCCCAGAGGCCAGCTCATCCATCCTTGAGGTAGGGCTTCACTCAAATGCACCGCCAAAAAGACTTACCTATGCTTTCTTAAAATCTAGAGAAGAGAATTCTTCAGTCTCCAAGGAAACCCTTTCCAATCCTGCCCTAATCGTCAAAGTGAGGAGCCTAAATTCACCTCATTTCATCGGAAGGCCGCTCTCATTTGCTGGGGAGGTAGTGTCAGTGGAAACCCAGCTGTATTTTGTCACTACTGCACAATCCCCTCATTGAGTTGGACCATGTTAACTATGGAATGCCCACTGCAACTCTCTTCGTCCTCTCTAGCCATTTCTTCTACAGGCTACTAGAACCTGCATCTTTCCAAACGTTAGGATTCCTCCCAGGGCCCTCCTTCGGGCCTCACCTCCTAACATGCCCAGAAGCCCTGCACTCCACCCTCTTGCGACATACTCTGGAGCCTGTGAAGTCTTTTCTGATTGTCTCTGCAGCGAGGGTAATGAATTGGCCTATCTCACTCGATTGCCCTGTGATTAAGCCACTAATTGTTAAGCACCATAATGTAATAAAATCACCAGCTCATTTTATAGAAGGTCTTTTTCTCAGGAGTCCAAAGTGCCTTCTAAGTGTTATACTGCTCCATTACCTTACGGCACTAGAAGCCAGGATGATTATATCTAAATCTTAAGCCAAATTTCTGTCCCTGATCTATTTTAGTTCTTTCCCCTTATTTGGTTCACTGAAATTCACTGAAGCCACCAGAATAGCTTCTGCCTCTAGATCAGTGGTCAATTCTCAATTAACAACATGTGGATTCGCTATTTTGTGGGTCTTCATTTGCCGTTGGCTGTTGCGTAGCATGACCTTACAGGAGACAGACCATTCCATGCAAACAATAATGAGGAAAGCAGACTTGTGCACAATGAAGAGTTGTACACAGAAACTTAGAATGGCCCAGCTCTGGACAGTTGGCCAAACCCAGGGACCAGGTGATGTGTGGTCAATTCCTTGTGTCTAAGAGAGAGAAAGCTCAACCTGCTCTTCCAAGAGAACCTGCTTCCAGAGGATGCTCATCATTCCCCACACACTTAGCAGGACACTGCAAATGCTTGTTGATGAACAGCCATCATCAATTAATCTGTCTGCAGGCTCTAAGCACCCACAGGGGATTTGAATTCCACACCACTGAAGCAGCGGCATAGGCAGCAGCTGTGGCCCAGCACCTGCCACAGGGGAACTGGCCAGGTTTCAGAAAGGGTCCTCTGAGGCCAAAGATGGCAGGAAGGAGGGATTCCAGGGGGATCAGAGGGTGACAGCTGGGGCTGAAGAGGAAGGTGCAGAGAGGAACTTGAGGGAGGAAAGAAGAATGGAGGGCGTGCATAAAGCAAGTAACTCTCCATGAGAACAGGAACACAGAGTCTAAATGGAAGAGGGGTGACCCCCAGATGAAGCCAGAGATCATGAAAGGGAGTTCTGGTAGGAAATCTCAGACCAACTTTCCCAAGGACACCTTCCTGCTTCTATTTTGGCCACCAGAGGGCTCCTGTATTCCAAAAATATTATGGAAAAGTGACAAATGTTTCCAATACTTTTCACTCTAAGCATACACATGTGAAATTAGCAATTTCTATTTATGCCTTTACAAGGCAATTGTCTTGGAGGTTTGAAAATGCAATTCTGATTTTGATACTGTGCCCTTGAGTCAACCTGGACAGAAACCATCCTGCCCCATTTCTCTGTCCACAAAATGGAAAGGCTGCCCTGTACCTTGTTGCAATCTATAGCCAGAACCAGATGGCGGAGAAGCAGAGACAGAAAAGGGCTCCAGCAAGTAAGACTGAGACGGCACAGATACAGATCATCTCTTCTCTGTGTTCATATTTAGTTAAGGATGACAAGATCTGTATCTGGGATGTCTTCCACCATCCTTGCCCTGGTGAAACTCATATATCAAGGAAGAAATGATGCACATGTGTTTAGTGAAAGGTTCAGGTTAATGTGCCAGTTCTGTCCGTTTCTAACTATCTGAGCTTGGCCTGAACTCCTAACCTCATGAACTTGTTTTCTCCTCTATAAAATATAAAGGGCTCTTATCTCACAGGTTGGACATGAGGATTGAATTAGATAATGTCTTTGAAGGGGGTCGACACACAGTAAAAGCTCATTATTTATTCACTTACTCAAGTATACCCTGCAAGCGAGCTTGACACTACCAAGAGTAGCAACAGAACTTCAAAACTGGCACAAATTGGGCATCCTCAGTCTGAGGAAGAAAAGACTAAGAATGACATCATGTCTGCCTTCAAATACTTGCAGGACTGTCACGTGGAAGAGGCATTAGAACTTTTCTTTGTCATCCCAAGAAGTGGAAATGGGACCCATAGGTGGAAATATTGGGGAATCAGATCAAGCTTGACAGAGAATTATATGAATTGCTTAAAAAGTTTTCCAAAAATGGAGTAGACATGGATTAGACTATATCTGGGGGCTGCTCAGGGAGAGGCTGGATGAGCAATGTCAGGGAAGCTGCAATGCAGATTCCTGAGTCAAATGGGAGAGGCTGGATCAGATGACCCACAAGAGCCTTTCCAGCTCAGGGAATTCTGATTCCTTGTTCCAAGCAAAAGGGAAAGAAGACAGTACTGTTATGTCAGGGAGGAACCCATGTTGGTCAAAAAGATGGTCTTCCAGCCCGACAGCTGCAGATGTGCACCCTTCCTCCAGATCTTACCCTACCTGGCCGGCCCCGATCTTATCCCTGGCCACAGAATGGCTGGTGTCCTGGCCTTGGATAATTACTTCTATGCCAAGAGTAGTGTTATTCACATGAAAGACAGTTGATCTTAGATCATGCTCTAGTACTTGTGGAATGACTGATTGGTGTTTCAGATACAATAGGGGATGACGAAAGGAAGGTAGGGATGGAGGGCAAAGCCATAAATAAGGAATAAATAAATGATGAAGAAAGGGGTATAGGATGGGTACAGTGGAGCACATACTTGGCTCATAGTCCAAGCTCCTTTAGATCTGGAACTGTGTGATTTGGGGCACTTTCCTTCCCTATCTTCCATTATCTTGTACTAGGAACAGCCCTTTCTCTCGCATCCAGGGAAGCCTGGCAAGAGGCAGGAGTCTGGACATAATGACTTTTGGACATCCTTCCTCTATTATGAGCCCCACAGCAAAACTAAATTCCATTTAGACCTTCTCTCTAAAGAGAATTGTCATGATTTTTCTAAAATAAAACAGGAAGAGAGAGAGAAGGTATTCCTAGCTGTCATGGAAGGAGGCTCTCAAAGAGGATCGGGGAGAGTAGTGTATCTCAGAATTCAGAGTGTGGGGCACTACGACCTAGAGAAACTTGGTTTTGAACCTCAACTTGGTTATTAACTAGATGTGCAATTATGAACCATATCCAAGCCTCAGTTTCTTTACCCATAAAAGAGTGATAATAATACCTCTTGGCAGGTGCTGAACAAATTAAGGGCCTGGCACAGGGCTTGGCACATAGTGGTGTTCAGACCTTAGCAGCTTGCTCTTGTTATCATGGATTAGGAACTAGTCAGGATCAAGGGAACTTAAAAAATCCCAGCTCAGA
Source organism: Avahi laniger (assembly GCA_963575035.1). Classification (NCBI taxonomy): domain Eukaryota; kingdom Metazoa; phylum Chordata; class Mammalia; order Primates; family Indriidae; genus Avahi; species Avahi laniger. Next base: position 20,752 of record CAUYSK010061183.1, read on the forward strand.
CAGGAAGAATATGCACATTTATAAAGTCCAAAGAGAGATGCGGGTATGTTTCCCCTGCAGGTGTGTAACCATGACGCCATGTGTCTGGAGTTATGTAAACTGAAGTGGTATCTGGACCATGTGCATAGGGTTTGGTTGGCACAAGGACAGGCAGAAAGGAAGACATGGATGTGCACAGTATATAACCAAATGCGCTTGGGGTTGAACCTTGTGTATTACAACAAGGGAGCAACATTCTCCAGGAGACTGGACTCAGGAAAGTAAATGGGCCCCCATTGCACAAAAGGCTACCTGAGAAAAAGCAAACATAGACTCTTAGAAACAGTCTTAAAGTACTGGGTATGTCACAGAGCAGATGGTGGCCAGGAGCTCTCCAGTTTTTCTGAGGCCAGAAGAGGAGATACGCTACGACTGCATCAAGAGAGAACTGCATTATCCCAAAGAACTCCCCTACCACCAGTTTTGCTAGGATAATGGTATTACTGACCACGGAAGGTTACGAAATAGCCTTCTTAAGTGCTTTAAATATAAGGCCATTATTTATGTATGGGGAATAGTGTCTCCCATCTTCACTGAACTGATGTCTGGACACCAGTTATTGGCTATACTACCCCAAAACGCTGTCTATAGTAACTGTGTAATGTTTCATTGGAAGAATGGAAAAGTACCATCATTTTTAAGTCACAGGATCATGATTTGTGACAAGGCCATAGGGGTCTGTGGCAGAGATTGGAAGGAACTGAGTTCCAAATATTATCCCAGAGTATGCACACTGTTAGGCAAAGCGCCCTGCCAGTGAAGGAGGGCACCAAATACTTTAATAGGCTCCTCCATTTCTCTGCGGAGCAAATATAATCACCTTTCCTCTGCGGAGGAGGTCTTGGAAGAGATCAGTTAACTCTTCAAAAGTTAAGCAATTTCCTTCTCAAGAATTTGAAGTGGGAGGGAATGCAAGTCACCTGTGCTGTTTGGAAGCTGTTTCTGTCTCTCCCCCTCCAGCCCATCCTCCCTTATTCTGCCCCAAGGGTCTGCAATGCCAGTGGATTTCAAGTTTTTTTGATCCTGACCCACACTAATATGTACGTTTAACACCATGATCCTGAACACACGCACAATCACTCACACAAACACACACAAGTATATTTCATGAAACAACACTTACCGCATGCATGGACTTTTCATATTTTCTATTTCACTCTTTACTCATCCATTCCATTTTTAAATGTCAGTTGTAACCTGAATTTCACTGTATAACCTGAAGTTTGAAAATAGTGTTCTTCACTACTGATCTCTTCCACCTATTCAAGACTGCAATTGTTCTCCACTTCCTACAAAATAAAATCCAAATTCCCTATGAGGACAAATAAGACCACTTATAATCCTGCCTCCCAGCTCCAGTTCTGCCATCCTCACCTGAGCTCCCAACATGCCTGGAGACTGACGCTGCCTAGGAGACCCAAGCCCCTGTGCATCCTCACCAACTCTCTGCTTGCTCAGGCCCTACCCTCAGCCTGCATGCACATCTCACTGCAAGAAAAATCTCTCTCTCTCCAAGAAATATGCCAGATATCACCTCCTCTGAAGACTACTCTGACTTGCCTAAGCAGAACCAAACTCTCCACCAGGGTCCCACAGCCTTGAGGGATTCTCTTCTTTATGTAGCATGTAATGATTGTCTGACCCTCCGGACAGCTCAGATGTCTTTCTCTATTTCTAAATTGGTAGAAATAATTTTTTAAAGAATCCTTTATGATTGGCCTCTGCCTTCTTCTTTATCTTCTTCCTATACCCTCTCCCCTATCTCCATAAATCCCAGAGCCCCCAGTAGAAAGGGAAGATCACAGAGTAGGAGAAAGGGAGATGGTCAAAATTAGTTGTGGCAAACCAGTCTGGTTCTCATTTCTCTTCCTCCAGACTTGCAGTCTTGTTTCCAGAGAATCCAAGCTTGGCAAAGGCACAACACAATTCATCTGAATCGCAGGAGATGGAAAAAGGCAAACTGAAGTGGAGAAACCAAGGCATGGTGAGAACAGTGGCTGGCTCAGGCTACAAAACCAGGGTAGGTGCTCAAACAGAATAAATAATACTGATTCACAGGCCAGAGAAACCCTGTCGCTAAACAAATGCCCTGTTGCAGTCTCAGCTGGTAGGCAGTGGATGGTCTGATTTACAACCAGTCTCAGAGCTTAATGAACTCTCCGGTCACCTTTATCTATATGAAAATGACAACAAAAAGACCTCATGCTCTGTAATTTTCAAAGCAATTACTCACAAATTATTCCATTTAATCACGGAGTGCCAGAGCTGGAATCACTTTAAGAGGTCAGTTAGTTTAATCCCTCATCCTGCAGATGAAAAGGACACTGAGAACAGCGAAGTGACTCGCCCAAGGTCACACCCCTGCATTAGCAGCTGAGTGCATCAAACCTTGCTTTTCACACACGGAAGTAACCAGTGCTCCCACTGATTCTGAGGCTCCAACAGTCTCACTCTGCCTGGATTGCAAAGCCCCCCAAAGGAGGCAGGGTAGTGCCTGCCTTATCCTTAAAAGATTCCCAGGCAGAGATTCTGCAGTTTCTCTCTGGTCAATTCTTATAATTTGCTGTCACAAGGGCTAATCGGGTCTTCACAGTATTGTATCCCTATTACCAAGAGTGCCTGAGCTATTAACTCACCAGTAACAGGTGCCAAATCGCCTCTTCTTTTGCACAAGATGTTCATTTTAAATCAAACTGCACATAAATCCCTCCAGTTCCTGCTCATTTTCTCAGCCCTCAGCCTTTTTGGTCTTTTTTCCCCTGGGTGCTCCCAATACCGCCTGCTGGACTCTCTGAGGTGACACGTGGAGAAGGGAAGCTGGGTGTACTAGGGGCGCAGCTATGGAGTCGCGCCAGGGCAGGCTGGCAAGCGGCAGGGCTTTGTCCACCCCACGCCAGCAGGCTCCAGCTGGGCTTACGGGATCCCCTAGAGTAACTGCACTCATGGAACCGAAAAAAACCCTGAAGGACAATTCTAGACCAACTTCCTCGTCTTACAGATGGGGAAACTGAGGCCGGGAGTGCAGAAGGGATTTGTCCGAGCAAGTTAGGGAGACCAGGCTAGGAGGACACCCCAAGTTTCCACACCCCCAGACCAGTTCACTTCCTCTACTGTCCACCCGTTACTTTGCCAATGAGGAAACCGAAGCTTAGAGAGGAGAGAGTACCTAAGATCACACAGCTACTAACTGCCAGACCCAAGACTAGGCCCACAGACAGAGAGGCCGCTAAGGGGAGAAAGGGAAGCCGGGGCCCAGGCACTTCCCACGTTCAGGGAGGTCTGGGGCACAACTCCAGGGGGCGCTATTCACACCGCAGTCCGTGCGCTCTCTGGCACGTTTGTGGCCCTCTGAAGGAGGAAAGAGGGCGCAGGGAAGAAAGGCAGGGTGCCCTGACCCTCCTGCAAACCAGCTTCTAGGGGCCGCCCAGGCTTGGGGTGGCCTGGCCCCCCAGCACTTCTCTGGGGAGCCGGGGACAGGGTCCCAATCCCTTCCCCCATTCAGCGGGATTATCCCTTTTGAATTGTTTAAAAAAAAAAAAAAAGCTGCAGCTAGCGAACCCTGCCTGACAACACCGAAGGAATTTTTCCCAGGGATCGGCCGAAAGCTGACTCACATTTAAAGACTTGCCCAAAGTGGTCATGCCCCTCTGAGCAAATACCACAGGCATGTAAAACCCCGCTCCCCGCGGCCTCCCGGCGGCGCGGCCTCCCGGCGCGGCCCGCGATTGGAGTAGCGCTCCGCCGCTTAGCCCGCGGCAGCCAATCGCAGCGCCGCGGCGCCGGGTTGCTAGCCGGCCGCCGGGCGCGAGGACAGCGCGGGCGGGAGCTGTCACTGCTTGTTTCCTGTCGCGGGGTGGGCGGGGGCGAAGGGGGTGGGCGGCCCTGGCAGTTTGTTGAGGCAGGTAGGGCCTGGGAGGGAAGAAAAAGAAAAGGCCGAGCCACCTACACGGGAGGCTGCCTCAGGGCCTTGGGGCGCCAAGCTTCCCTCCCGGAAGGTGCGCGCGAGGCTCCCGGCCCGGCCCACACGGGCGCGTCTCCGCGCTGCCGCCCGGCCCTGCCTGGGCGCCCCGGGGCCAGGACTTGCCGCCCGCCTCGCAGCTAGGACACCGACAGGCATTTCTCAGGGACCGCCACCGCTGCAGAGGCGGGGGAGCCCCTTGACTGACTCGCGAAAGAGGTGTGGGCACGAGGAGTCAAAGACGGGGTTCCCGCCCGGTTCGCGGCCGAGTTGCCGCTGAAGAAACGTGGGACCCCGGCTAAGTCTCCTCACAGCTGCAGCTCTTGTTTTTTTGTTTTTCTGGGGTTTTTTTTTGGCGCGGGGGAGGGTCGGTTTTATTTTCCCCGAAATAAATTTTCCCCGAAATAAATAAATAAAATTTATTTTATTTTCTTTCAAATGAGAAGTTCGGGCCTCATCATCTTGGAAGTCTTTGGCGCTAAGATTTCTGGTTTTTGTCTCAACACTGGAAGGAGCACTCAAATTCGGTTCTTGTTCCTCAGTCCCAAACAATTTTCCACTCAGCAGCCCGGAGTACTTTTTCTTAACATGTAAATGGCATCATGTCACTACCCTCCGTAAAGCTTTTGAGTCCTTCTGTCTCCCTCCCCATTGGGCCATACGCCAGCATCTTTCCTGGACTGCTGAGATCCGCCCCCCCCCAGCTTTTTCCTGCCTCAGGCCTTTGCACATGCTGTTCCCTTCACCTGGATCCCCAGCCTCCCCCTCCCAGCCCAATTCCTAACTGATCCTTCAGGTCTCAGCATAAATGGCACTTTCTCAGTGAGGCCCTCCCTGCACCCTAAGCTGAATTAGGTCCCACTGCTGTTCTGTCTTATGGCACCCTGTAATTTTCCATTAGCTAAATATATCTCCAAAATGCCAGTTTTGTAAGTTTTATTTGCTTAATGTCTCTTCCACCAGAAAGGACAGAGGCCACTTCTGTTTTGTTTTGTACTGCATCCTCAGTGCCTAGTACAGCGCCCGGTACTCAATAAATATTAGGTTGAATTCATTAAAAAATTATCCTTGGGCAAGTAAAGAATAATTATACCCATTTAACAGATATGACTGTGGAAGCTCAGACAGGTTAGGTAACTTACCTCCTTTCAGATAGCCAAAAGGTGTTACAACCTGTCTCTGGTCTTCCTCTTCTGTTAGGAAATGGTATAATAAAATAATAGGCCTTCTGAGAAATAGCAAATAAATGCTCAAACAGACGTCTATAGCACTTCGGGTGCTGTGGTTTTGCCCTGCTGTCCAGGACTGTTTTCGGACCAATGCAAGTTCCATTCATTTATGCGTTCAGCAAATATTTATGGGGTACCTACTATGAGCCACGCAGCACAATGGTACACAAGAGATTTCCCTTCCAGAGCTTCCTGGAACGTGAACTTAGAGGATAGAAGCTGTATAGTACAGCCTTGTCTACCACAGAGCAGTACCCAGTGTGTCCATCTGGTAAAAAATTTTGTTCATCTATTTGGGTATTTTGTTTATTTTGGTATCTGTTCTGACATGTGGTAGGCTTAGCTTTTATTTTTTATTGGATTAAAAAACACATTTCCAAACCTGGCAAAAAAATTTTTTTTTTTTTTAATTTATGCTGCTGTTTCTTTGGAGGTCGGGGAGCCAACCATGGTTATTTCTAAAGGAGAATGCTAAAGCAGGGAAGCTTTACACATGGCAAGAGACTTCTCTAGGTACCATTCTCTCAGCTGTGACCCAGAAGCTGGCCTGACATCGCCCGCACCGTGCGTGCGTGCGCTCATGCACACATACACTCACACACCACCACCAGGCGCTGAGCCTAATGGACACAGAGGGAGAGCGGGGACGTGGTCCTGAGTATTTGCTCCCCTTCCCTCTTGCCATGTGATCTCCGGCACGTCGTTGCCATTTGAAGCCTGGGCTCTTCGTGTGGCCTGAATGGTTTACAGCAATGAAGAATCTACAAAATGAAGAACTGGCTCCATCACTTTATTCCTTCACTTATTCAGCAAATATTTACTGGTCACCTGCTGTGCTCCGGGCTTCTTTCTCACATTAGGACTGTAATAGGAAGCAAAACTAGCTGTGTCTCTGTGCTCAGAAAGCTAACTGTCCAATGGGGAAAAGACTGGTATAACTGTCAATCAATCCAATTGAACAATCACCAATCCAACAGTCACACATACACATACAATCACAAACTAAACTGAGTGCTAAAGGATGATTGCACTCCTGGGCACGACCCTTGTGGCGGGAGGGATCCTGCTCATTCAAGGAGCCAGAGAAAACCAGCATGCTGGAGATGGGGAGTGGGGGACAGGGAGCAGGAGAAGAGGAGGGCACCCAAGCTCTTACAGAACTTTGTAGAACATGTTAAGAATTTTGGTTTGATCCTAAGAGCAATGGGAAGCCATGGAGGGTGATTTTAAGATGAGGATTACATTTTCCAGATTTTATTTTAGAAATACTATTAGCTGAGGCATGGGGCATGAATTTAGTGAGGTGGGGGGGAGGGGGAGGCAGAGAGGAAGTGGGAAGACATGTTTGGAGATGAGAGATGACAGGAACTTGGATTATGATGATAATGGTGAAAAGAGAGTTGTCAGATTGAAGAGAATCCTTCAATAATGAAAACTGTCTTCAAAGCTCAGTTTTCTCATCCTCTCCCCTCATTTTCTCCGGGTAAAAGGTACGTGTCCGGTTGCAAGATCCAGTGCTTTCCATATCTACTAACATGGCACGAGTCTGGTCCATGTCGGCTGTGCTCATTCTCACTCACTCTGGAATGCAGGCAGAGTGGATGTGGGCGTGGATGCACAGGGCTGCACGTTTTATAAACGTATCTGTATCTTCTCTCCCTCCCTCCCTTCCTCTGAATCTGTCAACTATCTTCCATCCTCACCTCCGTGGGCCATTTTTGGAGGGTGTCTTGACCTTTCCCTTGGACCGGCTCCCCAGGGCAGGGATTGTCCTGGTCCCTTTCGCTCCCCATGGGGTCCCACAGTGGAGTTTCGGAGCCTGCAGTGTGGACTCTGACTGTGTGGACGGTGTGAGGAGCAGGCCAGTTTCCGGTTCCACGTGGGGAAACAGAAAGTCCTGCCAGTTACTGCTTGTAGGCCCTGGGCCAATCTTGCCCCCTCCTGCTTACTGTTCTGTGCGAGCCCTGGAAATGCCCCTGGCCTGTTTCACTTTCAGTTTCCTGGCGCGTGCACACACACACACACACACACACACACACACACACACACCATGGCTTTCTCAGGCTGTGGTGTTTCCACTGAAGGGACCACATCACCTGCCCCTTGAGGTTAACCCTACACAAAATGAGCCTCGTGTGCTGAGAAAATGTGTGCTTTTCAGTATTTCGCGCAGCTGCCCACCTTGCAAGATCCAGCCTTTTCACTGAATCTCTGACCTGACCTCTGAGGGAGGGCATCTACACCTGAAAAGGTAGAGCTCCTCCGGCTGGCTCTCCGCAGAAGCCATCACGAAGACACCCCACTGCGCAGGGCTGGGGGTGGGGATGGATGTCGATGAGATGACACCAATTAGTGTCACACAAGGGGAAGATCCCAGCTCCCCTGGCCTTCTGCTTCCTGTGGCCCCTGGAAGTCCTTGTCCCCAGAGAGCCTAGGGGAAAGGATGTGAACGAAGGCCGGGCACCCTGTCATCCCTCTAGGAACCTGCACTCCTGTTGCCTGTGCAGAGTGTGTGTGGGAGGAAAGCAGGTGGTGTGCCCCTTTTGCTATAAAAGCCAGCGCTTGTTCAAAGCTCTGAGACCCAGACAGCAGCCACTTATCAAGACCCAAGAGAAAGCAGGGTATCTGAGGGGGATATCTCTGTGCTAGCTAGCAGCTCATAAAGCGTTTAGCAGAGTGGCCTGGCCCTTCCCACAGCTTCCATTCATTCTTTCTTTCCTTTATTCATTCACCAGACTGAGTTACCCAAGGGCAGGGAGGGCAGGGATCATATCTGTTCATCTGTGTATTACCACCACTTAGCACTGGGCATCAGGGAGCCTCTTCAGACAGTAAATTCATTCACTGCCCATTCACCAAGTGCTGTGCAAGACCCTGAGGGTACAAAACAAGAGTGGGGCACAAATCCTTGCCTTCCAGAAACTTCTAGTCTGGCAGGGGGACTCAGTTGTGCAACAGGGATTTATTGGGCTCTGACTGTAGGCCGGGGCTGCAGTAGGTACCACTGAGAAATGATGAGTGAACAAGCCCCCAAACAAAAGCATAAGCACTCCGCCCCTCCGAAATAAACACCGGTCCCAGCACTGATCTTTTTTTATCACCATCAGTCAAGACTCAGTCAAGGCTTCCTCCTTGGCACTGGCTCTTGGCTGCCTGTCGTTGACAACTCTGCCACCTCTCTGGGATCCCACGGCCCACGTCTGGGTGTCTGTTTCTGCACAAGGCAGCTAGGCCGTGCCACCAAGGGAGAAGCAGGTCCCAGGCTGCTCACAGGCGCTGACTGGCACAGGTCTGGCAGATCTGGGGTCTCACAGTGTTGTCCTCACTCCCTCACTGTCTAGAGACGCGCACGTTACTAAGCCTTTCTGAGCCTCACTTCTTCATCAACAACGATAACACAAACATCCACAAAACGCTGAGCCCGCGCCAGGCTCTGCTTTAATGTATTCAGTCCTCCCAGCAAGAGCCGAATTGAAGCCCAGGGAAGCAGCTCCCAGCGAGACCACCTGAACTCAGCCCTGGCTTCGGCCTGGGACCGGCTCTAAGCCCCTGATCGTGCCCTCTCCCTCTCATGCCGGTTGCCCGGAGCAGAGCACATCTCCTGGCTTCCCTGCTTTTACAGACATGGATCTTTCCTGTCTGTTTCTCCAGGCCTCGACCTCAAGTCCAAGCCTGGGACTCCAGGCACGTCCTGACTCTCCACCCCGCTGGGCTGCCACTCAGAGAAGTTTCCCTGAACTCACCCTCCTCTTTCCTGGGCACGCAGCCTCGGGTCAGCGGTCAGCAGTCGGGTCCTCTGACCCGTCCTCTCGGGGCTCCCTTTTCGAGTCCTGCCGGCAGTCTTTCAACCTCAGTCACCTCCTGCTGTTCCCTCATCCCCAGGCTCTCTCACACCGCTTCCTCTGCCCCTTTCATCCCTGCCCCCCACCCGGCTCCCACATCCTGCCCTGGGGCCCTCTCCCTGGCCCCAAGAAGTCTGTCTCTGTATTGTTCTCCGCTTCCAACATTAGCATTCACAAAAACCACATTTGCATCTTGATGGCTCCTGTCCCAGCTAGACAGGAGTACACTTTGATGCATATATATTTTGGAGAGGAGCTCTTTCTGCTGCACAGTGTCTAATTTTCCACTTTGATTCGAGTGCATTCTTTGGTTCTGGCCTGCTTTACTTTGGGCCAAGAAAGGCTTTAGCCAGCACCTTTAGGCTATGCTGAGGCCTATAAGATAACGGAAAGGCTTTGCCTCCTGGGAACTCGAGGGAACAGAAGTCTCACTTCCCACGCCTCCCAATCCTGCTCAGAACATCAAAGCTTCCTGCAAGCTCGCATCTGCAACCAGTGCTCTCCCCTCCCAGGCTCAAGGGCCTTGGCCTGAGGCATTCCCTAGCACAACTGGAAAGGCCAGATATTAGAGTTCCCAGTGGTCACCCCTAGCTGGGACATCCACCTGAGTTATGGACAAGCTCAGGCCTTGATTCTAGGACAAACCACCGGAACTAGGCAAGGAGGATGTGATAAATAGACCACCCAGATAGCCGAGTCCTCCTATATTTCCCTATGTATAACCTGAAGACCCAGGGGGATTTTGCTTTGCTTTAGGGGATGGAGGGAGAAAGTGACACGAAGCCCACACTGCATTCTCATCTAGGGCATGGGTGTTGGGGCTTTAAGTTTTTCTATGCCTCTAGGCTGCTGGGGTTCGGCCAGAATCAGAACAGCCAAATGCCAAGCAACAGAAAGGAATCTCCTGCCAGGTCTCCAGGGGTTTCAGGGCCACTTTTGACAGAGGTTTAGGGAATTGCGGTTTGCATGGCACGACTTCCTAGGGTTTCATCCCAACTTCAGAGTGATTTACGATTCCTATTCCATTGAGAAACTCTCAACATTCATTTCCACCTACGACTGAGTTCTTTCATGAAACCACCCTAAATTACATCTTATACGCATTCATGGGGGTGGATATTGAGGCACTTTGGTGTGGGGAAACAGAGGCGGCAGTGGGAAAGGGCTGCGATGGAGATGAGGAAGGCTCTGGCTCCAGGGAGGCAGCGGTCGACTGGCAGAACAGCGGCGAAGGAGACAAGAGGAAATCGTGATTTCTCCATCTCAGTCGGCATTCAGCTAACTCTGCTTGGAAGAGTTCTGTGTTCCCAGTGCTGTGCTGGTGCCCAGGGTTGATGCAAAAGTGAATAGATGCCGGATCAGCCCAAATCTCAAGGAATTTATATTCTAGTAGGAAATAAATAATCGCATCAGATTATTAATAAGTACTGCCTATTAATCACTTGCTTGTGCAGGATGTTTTTACATGTATAACTTCTAGTTTTCATAGCAAGGTTATATCCTTTGGCTCATTTTACCAATGGGAGGAAAAAAAGGCTCAAATTAAAGGCCCAAGATCACATTGCTAGGAAGTTGCTGAGCTAAAATTCGAACTCGTTCCTACTTCATGACCCAAGCTGCTTCCCTAGAACCAAACTGCAAGGCCAGGCCAAATTCTGATATCCGAGAACACAAAATAACAAAGTGCTGTGGCAATTCAGGGAGGAAGAGCCCACATCCAGCCTCTCTGTTAGACACCTGTTCTAGCTGTTCCCTGAAGGGTGCGTGGGAGCCTCTGAGGAGGGCACAGGGGGGAAACAGTGAGTAGCTCTGGGGTGTAGGGTCTGAGACAGAGGAGAGTATAGGTTGGAACCAGAATATATCTGGGCATAACTCTCCAGGCATTAGAAGAGTTTTGGGTGAGGTAGTGATGTGAGAAAGGAGATGTTTAGGAAGAGAAATCAAGAAAACATAGGTTAGGTGTCCTGGAAAAGGAAGAGAATAAAATGACAGAGGAGATTCAAGTCATTAAAAAGCCCAAGCAAGGTGCACAAAGAGCCTGAAAAAAGTAGCTGGAGAATGGCGAGGTGGTCTTAGGCCTCTGAAATGATTTGGAGACGGAACTGGAGATCTGAAACAGGAAGTGAGGTTGGACCTGGAGATACAGGTTTGGGAACCATAAGTAAAAAAGTGATGACTGAAGCCCTAGGAATGGATTAAAGCAATAGGGGTAAGAGAAGAAAAGAGAGGTGAGGATCCCATCTAGACCCAAGGGTCGGAGGGGGAAGGTTAGAAAGCAGAGGAGAGGAAAGGCACAGTGGGACAGGTAAGGAGAGGTGCTGCGTAGGACACCCAGTGGGGAGAAAATTCACTCCCAGGCGGCCAACAGTGTCAAATATGTCTTCTCCTGACAGCGATTCCTTGCTTGACCAAGCCTGAGGCAGGTTCCTGAAGCTTCTAGGCCCATCTGTGCACTTTCCTTGTAAAATCAAGTTTTAGCAAGAACGCTGCTGAGTTAGGTTAGCAGAAAGCCCCTACCCTTGGTATCTGATCAGGTTCCTTCCCCTCCACCATCCCCCAGGTGATGTCTGATCACCTGGCCTGCCTTTGGCAAGAATCCTGCTAGGTGGTTTAGCCAGAACCCTCCTGACCCCTGGTGTTTCCTCCTAGTCATTTTCTATGCACTGACCCTGCCCTGCTCCTTGGCTGTGAATCCCCACTTGCCATGCTGTATTCAGAGCTGAGCCCAACCTCTCTCCCGTCACCAAGGTCCCTGTACCTATCGAGATGGTCCTGAGTAAAGTTTGCCTTCCCCTGCTTTAACAGCAAGTGTCCTTGAGCGACCTCTCCCATAGCACTGCTTCCTACTGAGTGACTCCCACTGCACTGGGTGTGACACCCAGCCCATCACCCGGCCTTGCACTCTAGGAGCTTCAGCGTCCGATTTTGCAAAGGGAGGGGGGGTGATAGTACCATCCTACCTGCTTGCTGTGAGACAGGGCATGTCACAGGTACTCAATAAATTGTAGCTCTTGCTGTTGTCGTTATTGTTTATTTATGTTTTCTTTCCCTGGATTAGAAGATTCTTGAGATCAGGGACTAGGTCTTTCTATCTACCCCAGTCGTTCGCTCCGTGACTGCCGTGTTATAGCCACTGTAAATGTTCCTGGGTGCTGAGAAAATGGAATGGATGGCGATTTCCTGTTGCTGGCTGTGCTTCTGCCCTCACCGTTTTGTCCTTGTGGGTGTGTTATTACTCTTAGCTATTAGTCAAGAAAGAGCTTGGGAGTGAAGAATAGGGACCTTCGGAGGCTCTGAACACCAGCCCTTTCCTGCTCTCTGCTTTGGATTTCTCTGTGCAGACTGTCAACCAACTTCTGTCTATGGACAGTGGACAAAAAGACCCAGTCAAGAGAGCAGCCTGGTTATAAGGTTGGCTCCAGGGTCAGGTTCGGGATGGGGGTGTGGGGACTTGTGGTGGCCAACTGGCTTCTCTCAGACAGTGTGGAGGGGAGGACTTGCTGCTCTCTGGACTTCCCCAGCCTCAGTGAGGGCTGGGTGGGAGAGGCTTGGAGAAGCAAGCAGGGGTGTCCACATGGGCACCTGCCTCTGGCCCCTAGAGAGGTGGGGAGGTGGGAAGGGGAGGTTGGACCAGACCAAGGCCTCAGAACGGCTTGGCTGCACCTTGAATCTGCATCCAAGGTGCTGTTTTCTCAGCGCTGAGGTCAGGGTAGAGCAGTCCATTCCATGGGTCTGGTCAAAGTGCTTTCAGAAGGATTCCTTCCCTCTTATCAGTGAATCTTTGCATGTCCTTGACAAATTTGGCTCAAGAAATCTTTGCTCTGGGAGCCATCTGTTAAAATCTCCTCTCCACTAACGATCCATTTGTTGGTTGGTTTGTTTGCTTCTGTTTGTTTGGGTGAGGGGTAGGAGGGGAGGAAGAATTGTGAAGGGCACAGGAGTGTTTGAAAGCCCAGCCTCCCTCCTCTGTGTTGGCTGCACCAGGCTTTGATAATGCCAGTGGCTGAGATAGCTCAACTATCAGGCCCGCCTCTCCCTCAGCTGGCGGCTAGACTTTCATCTCTGTCTGTGGCCAAGGACAGGGGCATGGGGGCCAGCCCCCAGGCTGGCTAATGAGTAATTGGGAACCTTGTCTGTACATGGTGTTGGGACATGCACTGGTGTGACCTCAGGGTCGCTGGGAGAGGCCTCATTCATCCTGAAGCTGGGGCCAAGGCCTGGGGCCAAGGCCACAGGGCCATTTCCTCTCTGTCACCTCTGTTATTACCTCCCACTGGAGTTGGGGTTGTGGCCCCCACCCCCACCTCCATGTAAATGCCCTGGTTTGAGTTATTTATGAAAGTTATTCCAAAGGCTTTCCTTCTCCATTCTGCCTTGGTTACAAAGAAGTAAACTGTGGTGCATGGTACATGCCACTCTGGCTTTCATTTCAACCACCAAACTGTACTTTCTCTAATGGCTTCCTCTGAAAATCTCCCCCCACCCACCCCCACCCTTCCCCCATGATGAAAAAGCCTTTGGAAGGTCAGGAGCACACCTTTGTGAATGGTTACATCATCTTGATCTTCCTTTCTCGGGTCAGATAACTTCATTCCTTTCTCTTAAAAGGCCTTGAATGGTTGCCCAAGTCCCATAGGAGGGAGTCTATGCTCTTAGCCAGGCTCTCAACAGACTTTCCATGTGGAGGCATTTGCTTCATGCTGTTCATATGCCTGCTGAGTGCAGGAATCTATGTGGATGTCTCTGCTTCCTGTTTGCAGCTGTGGGGCCCTGACGCAGTTACCTACATTGTCAGATCCTGTGCTATTTCTCTTCTGTACAGAGGGGCCCACACACTACCGCACAGGGTAGAGGGGAACTGCAACAAGATGGCAGATACCAAGCACTAGGCAACCAAGGGATGTTAACTCTCTGTCTTAGGGCCCCCTCTCTGTCCACTTCCCCATCAGTAACTCCACTCTCCCCACCAGAGTGAACTCAGCAGCATAAAATACTTACATAATGTTTTCTAAATGAATGAATGAATAAATGAATAAATACATTGTTAATGGTAACAAATATATGTGGGCATCTGTTCACTGAGAACAAATCAGTTCAGTGATCGTGGAATTTCACAGTGTTGTAAGGAGTTGAACCAGGCACATATGCAAACCATGCCCTGAAACAAATGGAACTGGCCCGAAAAATGAATCAAGACTTTACTCTTTTGTGTTGCAGTTTTTAGGGATATTAATGTTTGAAAATAAGCTATTGCCATTAACAAAACTTAATTTTGCTATAGCTTCTATATTAGGTATTCGAGAAATTTCTGTGGAATGGGGAAATGGATGAATGATTGGGAAAAATTAACCATCAGCTATGGGAACAATGTTCATTTGACCTTCTGGGATCGGATGCCTTTTGGGGATCTGGGTAGCAGCTTGCTGCATGGTCTTTGCTAAGCCTCATGCCTTCTCTGCCTCTACCTTGCCCATCTGAGTCCTAGAGCAACAGAATCCCCAGCTGCGTGTCTCCCTGCAGCAGCGCTAGAAGGCAAACACAGGGCGGGATGCAGGCCTTCCGGCAGCCTCCTAGGATAGTCTAGTATGAATGTGATCACACAGCTTTCTGGGGCCATCAGAGCCAGCAGAGCGAGGGAGGGAAAAAGAGAGGAGGAGGGAGAAAAATTAACTGGACAAGTCACCCCAGGGCAGTGAGGCCCAAGAAAGCGCCTTTATCTCCACTCCTGCTATGCTTCATTGGCTTCATTATTGTCCTGTCTCCAGGACAGGGTCCTTTCTCCTTCACTGCGCAGTTAGGCTGTCTCCTAGGGGCTGGGCCTGGCAACACGGAGAAGAAGTAGGCAAAATATTAGTGGATTAACTTGTGACGCTATCCCTGCCTCACCCCCAACCCTCCAACCTCCATCACTTTAAAACAGAAATTGATTCAGGAAAATCTGACAGTTCCCTTAGAATAAGTGGCTGGGGACCACAGCTGGCAGGGCCCTGGGCTGGCTCAGCCTAAGGGTGTTGTTTCTCAGCTGGTAGCCAGAACTTTGAGTTGTATTCTGCAAAGAGTTCCAGGAGTACTCAGGGATTGGCTTTGGGGCTTGAAATATTGCTTGTTGATGGCAGAAGCTCAAATTCTACTTCCTCCAGGAAGCCTTCTGGGATTACCCCAGCCACCCACTCCTCTTCCAAGTCCTGTAGAGCTTTCTTCTTCCTCACAGAGCGCTTAATATTATGTCTTTTGTATTTCCATTATTGCATAGGTCTTTTCTCTCTTACTAGTCTGGGAGCTACTAGAGGGGACAATCTTGAACTAACTTACCTTGGTCCCTTGAGTGCTTAGCAGTGCCAGTCCTGCAGGAGGCACATATAAAATAATTGTTGATTCAGTGAAGACATAAATATTCATGTCACATATGCGGGCCTTCTACCTCTCCGCGAGTTATTTTGTTGTATCTCTCCCTTTTGTACCTTCTAAGTTGGAAAGGATACCAGGAGGATGGAGTTAAGATTAAAGCACCTTAAATGTCTGTTTTGGTGGAGGTGGCCCAGTGTGTGTGACATCTCAGGCTTAGTGAGAGTACAGTGTCCCTAGGGCTCAGGGGAGGAAAGTTCAGGAAGTAAAATGCTCAGAGGACCATCTAGCTGAGTGGAGCCCACGTGGGTGCTCACACTTGGGTCCCCATTTCTGGTTTCTCAGCCTGTGCTGTTTGCAAGTTTCTATCGCCTTACTCTATAAAATACTAGCTTGAATGGAACTGCTTTTCACAGCACTATTTGGGCTTCAAAGAGTGAGACCCTCATTTAACTTTAAAGACAGCAATCTAGCGAGGTGGCTAGGATCACAGGTTCCAGAAGCAGACTTCCTGGACTCACCGCAGTCACCAGCAAGTAGGTGTGGAAATTTAAACAAGTTACTTAACCTCTCTGTGTCTTCACAAAGGAGGATAATACCAGAACCTACCTCCAGGATAGTGAGGATTAAAGGACATACCTAAGGATCTTAGAATGGCCCCTGGCATTGCTTACTATTTCATGAAGAAAACATGGAATTCCTTGAGTTCAGAACCACAGTTTTTCTATCCAAAGTAACAGAGATATTAGTTCCTCACAACTTGAACTGATATAGTTGTAAATGAAATAACTTTTTCTGGCTCTTCATGGAATGCAAAATGCACTGGAAATCTACCTTCTACCACCATCATTAACCTCTGACCTTTATCTCCAGTGACCCCTGGCTCGGGGTGGGTCAAAACAGATAGGGGAACAGACTGGCTGTATTCAGCCCAGGTATGCCTGGACCTGGGTCAAACTAGACAAACACCCGACTTCCGGGGAGGAAAGGGGATAACATTCCTGAGCTTTGAGTGGGCTATGCTGTGTGTTGGCAACAATCCGTTCTGCTCACCGCCTGAAACCATTCATCAGCCAACCGGAGTGTTCCCAGCGAACGTCCCACGGTACCTACCTTGGCTAGAAGAGCTCTAGGGCCTTTGGTACACAAACTCTCAAGCCTGAAGTTTAATCACATACCTGACCGTGTTAAACACCAGGTCTGGGTATGATACCTTCCTGCTAGAGAATGGGTGAAGGAGCTCAAAGGCCTGGGGTAGGTTGAGTCAGTGGTCAGGGTGGTTAGCAGAACTCTTTTTCAAATGTATATCGTTTAGGGGCTGATGCACAGAGCTGTTTCAGAAGGAAGTCCAATGGAGCTGTTGATAAAGACATTGAATGCCAGATAGTGAGCTAGCTAAGTTCTGGCAGAATTTAAGCATTTATTTCATTCAAGCATGCATCTGGCATTTGTGCATAACCCTCACCAAAACCCTGTGAGGTGCATTAGTGGAAACAAGCTCAGACAGGTAGGATGACATGCCTACAACCATCACACAACTTGTAAGCGGAAGAGTTTTGAACCCTACAGGAGCCAGCCTGGTGCTGTACACCCAGTGGGTACTCAATAAATGTTAGCTGATGCTCCAGGGTGCCTCGTAGGTATGTGGTAGAGGAAACACCATGACCCGGAAAGAGCATGCAACTAGGGATTAGAAGAAATGCTGTACTAACCAGGTTTTATTAAGAATTCTAAGAGCCTTGATTCTGCTAATATGAACTGTGGATCTGCAAGAAGGCAGTGAGTGTGATGCGCATTGCCGAGCGTGTTTGGTGAGGGAGCGCTTTCACTGACAGCATCTCCCGGGACTGGGGAAATTTTGCATTAAAGTTCCAGCGGCTTCGTGGCTTACTCCTCCTCAGTGTTCTTCGTTTTCAAATTAGGACAGTTGAGAAGGCTCGGCTTGGTTGAAAGGAATGGTGCTCAAGCCTGGCTGTGCATCACCTGGGGATCTTTTCATAAATTAGACCTTCTGGGTCCCACCCTAGGCATTGATGCAGCCAGCCCTGGCTCATCTTTGGACCTGTGATGGGAACCCTCCAAGGAATGAATCACTTCAGGCATCTCAGTGGGAGGAATTCTTTTGGCTGAACAGGGTAGCGAGGGAGGAAGTGTGGTCTTCCAGCATTCCTTCCATTATCCCAGGGTCAGGGCATGAGCTTATCTCCTAGGAGGCTGGCCCCACCCGAACGGTGTGGGGAGGACTCTAAAATTCCTTAAACACACCTGAGCCTGGGCCTTGCAGGGATCTAGAGACTGGGACTGTGGTTCCAATTTGACCATACCTTCGTTGTGCGACCTAGGGCCACCCTGATTACCTCTTTGAGCTTCACTTTCCTCCTTGCAAATTGGTAGTGCTCATATATGCCCTGGGCAAAACAAACAGAACAATGGGCAGGGCTGTGTTTCTGGTGTTCCAAAGACAAGTGCTAGTGAGACTAGTGGGGTTATTGTTTGGGACTTTACTTCTATTACAAACTAGCATTTGACTAAGACACAATCATTTTCTATCCTTCAAAGAGAGAATCTTTGAGCTACCCCATACAGTCTGAAATAAATAGTGAATCAACAGTTTCTTTAATCAAAATTAAACAAAGAATCTGTGAAACCACGAGGCCGTAGAGGGCGAGGCGAGGCAGGGATCTGAGACAACTGTCCCGATCAGTCAGGGCAGGCGTTACGCGATTTGAGGTGGGGATTATCTGGAAAACTGCCTCAGCTGTTCATTCCATTTTCAGTGCTTGCTCAATGAACCATTGTTATAAACATTTTTCAGTATCTTCCAACCTGCCACTGACATTGAGTTCACAGACTCGGAAGTGTAGAAAGAATTCCATACTTTTTAAAAAAAAATGCATTAAGTCCGCTGGATTAAACTAATTGGAGGAAGACAATGCCTCTCTCAAAGAAAACAAAACTGGTTATGAAACCGCTTTTTACCAAATACCCATTGTGCACCAGGGCTCCTTTTTTAATGTTATCTCATTCAGCCCTCAGAACAACTTCGTACCATCAGTTCAGTAACTTTAAAGTAGACAGGAAAGGATGTGAGACCTGGAGACGTTCAACCTGCCCCAGGACCACAGTTAGTGAGTGTAAGAGCCAGGATTTGAAGGCCAGGCTCTTCCCGTTGCATGTTGCTACTTTACTTTCCAGCTCTTTCTTTCCAAAATATGAATTTTTTTAACTTAGAAGAAATCCCAGGGGAAGAATGAGATATATTCCCCGTTCTTCTTTCATATGGAGGTAACACAAGACATGGAAATTTCTTAATTAAGCTTTAACTGTGCAAGAAGAGCAGAACCCAGGCATCCTACTGGTCACCACTAATGGTCTTACCATTTTGGCTTTTGCTAAAGCCAACAGAGAGACTCAGTCACGCCAAGTTCCAGAGCAGGTGATTTCTCTGTGGATCCCTGGCAAAGTCCTAAGTGGCATGGGAATCACAATGTCCTCAAGCACATCCACTTCTCCATGTCTGATTTTGCCCATCTGGAAAGAAGGGCCACGTAGTCATTTCCAGGCTGGGATAACTTCTCCAAAGCCAATGCCTGGTCCCTGGGGAGTATTTTGCGGGAGCTCAGAACTCTGTGGTTCTCTTCCACACCCTGGTAAAAGCCTCACCGCCTAGCCCACTTGTTCTCGTCACCAGGGCTGCCTCTCCCAGGCCCCGTTGGTGTGGGATAATACGCAGAGGCTGGTGAAAGAGAGAACTCAGTTAAAGGACAGTGGGTAACAGTTGCAGTGAACCTGTTCTCGGAGGATTCTTTGAGGAGAGAAAGGAAGGGGAAGAAACTGTCTGCATCTGGTGCAAAGAGGTTGCCTTAAACCCCTCTCTCTCCAGGCTTGTCATTTTGTAGGGAAAAGAAGACCCTCGTGCACACCCGTGGGTGGCTGTGTGGATGGGGACTGGAGGGCACACGCCAAACCGGCAACAGCACTTCCGCTGGAGGGAAGAGTGGGCAGCAGGACTCGGGGAGGGGATAAGAGAAGACGCTGGGCTTATTGGTGAAGACTGCATTTTCAAAGGACAATATTTTCATGAGGACGAAGAAGAGGAAAAGGAGGGAGAGGAGGAGGAGAAGAGGGAAGGGGGGAGAAGGGTGACCCTGCTTGATAATAAAGAAGTTTACCTGTAATTAAAGGTTAACTCTCTGATCCTGGGCTTTTCAGGAAAAAGGGAGAATCCTATGTTGCAGATCCAGCACCAGGGCTCTCTAGGGCTCTCCAAGCATCCCTTTGGAGAGGTTATATGACCTGAGCAAGAATATACAGACAGAATGAGAAATTATACCGCATCCTAATGTGTGGGCCTTAGCAACCTGACTTGCAAAAGGGGCAATAAGAATTAGGTACTTGTCTAGAGACAGTAAGTAGTCATCCCACGCGTGGGAGAGTTCCCGAAGGAAGGACATTGGAGAGCTTCCATAGGCCGCATTTGAATAGGCACCACCCTGCTCTTCCAGAAAGACACCTCACCCAGGATATTGTCCCTCTTCCCTAGGTCCATTTGACCCTGAATAGGACCCAGACACCCTGCCTTCCTGCCAAGATAGCCCTGCAGCTGGCCTATCCCACCTCCCCCAGAAGACTGCAACCCCATGTGTACAAGATGTTTCAAACCTAGAACCATCGCCCCACAGATGTTCAGAGGACCTGGCACCCTGGGAGAGGCAGGCAAGCTGCCAGCCCAAATACCTTTCCTGAGGCCCTGTGGAGGAGAAAACATCAGTGGGAGGGCAGGTGCCACTCACACAGGCAGCATCAGAGCTGATGGGGCTGGGCCAGATTCAGAATGATAACAGGAAAGTCTGCAGGTAGCCACCAGCCCGGGCAGGGATTCATTTGCCTGGAAACTCAGGGCTCTCATGAATGGTGCAATCACACGGTCTGTCTCTCATGGTCCCAAAGTACCTGCCAGGTGGCAGGAGGCTGTCATGGTGCGTGGGGGTGGTTGGCTAGTCCAGGGGTGCTGTTCTCGCCCTGGGAGGAGGGTGGTGCCCTGAGAGGCAAGATGGCACCCCTGCTGCAGGTCCATGTGCTGCAGGTGGAATGAGCACACTGGAGGCCAATGCCACCAGGCAAAGATTTCTTATCTACAGCTTCCTGAGGTTGCTTTTGGCCAGGACTCCCACGCCTCTCCCTATCCTGGCATTCCTCAGCTCAGTGACAGCCCCTGCTCCTGACTCAGACCCAGCTCAGCCTCCTAAAGAGGGCATCAGGACCACTGTGTGTCACTTCTATCTCGGCTTTATTTGCTGTGTGTCTTGGGAAAATCATCTGACCCTGCTATATTTTGGAGGCCCCCACCCCCATCCAAGCTCTTGATCCGTGAAGAGCAAAGGTAGACATAGAAATTCTGCCTCTCCTGACCATTGAGGAATGAGAAAACTGGCTCTTCAAGGATGGAAAATTAATTATTCAGGGTGGAAAGTCGGGCCATGTCTGCCAGTTGTCCCTAATATCTGCTATCCCCCTCTTTCTTAGAAACAGAATTTTAAACTTTAGGATTTACAACTTAAACAGAATAAAGATGACATTTATTAGCCTCCCTGTGGGCAGTGGGATTTAGTGGAAGTGTTGTGGGTAAGTTCCAGGAAGTGCCTTTAAGGGAAGAAGTATTTCTTTCACTACTACCTTGTTTCCGTTGGTGCTCAGGCAGCCATCTTGAACCATGAGGTATGGGGAAGTTGGCATGAAAGTTGGAGCTCAAGCAGCTGCCTTGGACTATGAGGTAAGGGACAAGTTCTGAGACTAGTGGGCCAGATAGAAGGATCCTGGGTCACTGATCACCTTTGGAATCTCCCCTAGTACCCCCATACTATCACCTTCAGACTATTTCAAAGAGATGGAAAAATAAATTTCCATCTTGTTTAAAGTCAATAATATTTTGAGTTTCTGTCACTTTCAGGAAAGCTAAAACTATTAATTGTTACAAGTAGACAGTATGTGGTGCATTCTGAAGGAATAGCCAATTCTAGAGATATGGCAGATCAGAATAGACTTCTATTTGTGCAGAAGAATGGACCAAATAGCCTTGGAAGGGGAAGTCACTTCCTGCAACTCAAAGACAGATTCAAGAACCTTAAGCAAAGATCTCAAAAAGGAATCTCTCTTTTTATTGATCGAAAATAGAAGAAATACCTTTTTGGGGAAGTCACTGACCACGAGGAACTGCTTGGGTGGCATTAACCTCCATTCCCTGCCTAGGATGGAGAAGGTGGGGAAGGTGGGGAAGGGAGACTTACAGTACATAAATCATCAGCCGGTGTGAAATAGCACCTTCTGGTGTGGCAGGCAGGCATAAGAGCCTTTTAAGAAGTGAAAGGAGAGGGTGAGTGGAAATCGTCCAGATAATGAAGTCACACGTAGCTCACTGCATGATAGACATTTATTCATTTACTCTATCAAGCGGCCATTATGGCCAAGGCAAAAGAGGGTACACAGATGGTGAGAGCAGCGTATAAGGTCTAGTAGGGAAGGTAAGATGCACGAAAACTGGAAACACGATACAAAGTGGCACGTGACCTGGAGAGAGTTTTGGATCAGGTGTTGTGGGTCTGTGGAGGGAGAAGAGGTCCCTACCAGGTGTGTTCTGGGGAAGCTTTGTGGAGCAGGTGGCCTTTGTCTATGGTCTTGCAGGATGGGAAAGATTCGGATGTGCAGGACTGGCGGAACACAGAATCACTTCTATGGGTTCCCTCTTTCTGGAAACCACTGTTAAGGTGTCCACTTCTTTGCAGTGTGATGACTAAATGCCCCCTCCGAAGAATATGGATGTTATAGCTGTTAGCTGTAGGCCAGCGTGTATTGTGTAAGAAATACAAGTTGGTTGGGGAATGTTTTTATGGTCTAAAGCTAAAAGATAAAGGCAAATACTCAGTTTCTGAGTTAGACAGACTTTGCTCTGAGTCATGGTACTGTAACATCTCGGCTCAATTCCTTCAGCCAGTCGGGGTTGAAGTTTCAGAAGCTGACTGAGAATGCCCAGCCAGCTCTGGCCATGGCCTTGCAGCAGGACTTAGAAGAAGTCGTAGGTAGGTGGTTATAAGGGAGAGTAGGGAGGGCTTGGACTGTCCCACGCCGCTTGGTCATGTCCACTCCCTTTGAACTCCGTTCCTCCATTTTCAGGGCCCTAGAAAAATGTCATGGTAGAGGAGGCGGCGCTAAGGTCAGTGACACGGGAAACATCTGAAGCATACGAAAGTGCATGGCAATGGTAGGAAACTGACGGCCAGGCTTCGAGAATACTGGCACCAAATTATGAGGAGGGCCCTGCTGCCCTGGGCTTCATGGTAAATAGACGTGTTGACTGGTGGAGGCATGGTTTTCCATAATTCTAGTTTTTCTCCTTTCCTTTTTCTTTGAGGACTATGTAACGTAGACCTACAACAGTTCACTACAAACATGACCAAAATGCACGTTTAAATACCTAGGGCCCATACGCAGTCATAACCAGTCTTCCATGCCAAGGGGACCTGGAGTTTCTTCTTTGTTTTTATTTTATGAATAAATTAGAGGCAGAGGGATGGGCTGGTAAGGAGACCGAAATGCTTTTGCCTCCTTTTGCAAGCATGGTGAGAGAGAAAAACAAGCCCACAACTTGTGCGGTATTTGCTGCTCCGTAGAAGAGCATGTCTGGGGGGTGGGGGGGCTGGGATGAGTGAACATTTTACTGTTCTTCTTTTAGACCTTTGCCTGGAAACAGGAAGTTTGTTTGGCCCACTTTACCTGCTCAGGCCTCTTGCTATCTACCTCGAGGCACAATCTGCTGTTTGTAATATCACAACCAGTTGCTGTGGAGACAGTGACGTGAGCACGGCAGCCTTCTGGCTGTAGGAAGGGAACAGGCTGCTGAGATGAGGCCCCAGGTACAAATAAATACATTCCAAAGCAACAGGTGAGCTTCAGAGAAGCCAGATCTCGGGTTTCTACCGAAATGTTTCTGCCATTAAACAAACATTGGAGGAAACACAAACATCTGTCTAGGAGCAAAGCCTGGAGCTTATGAATTCCAGGGCTGGCTGTGGACCCTGCATCTGATTTCCTGTGTGGGCTGGGACAACTGGCTTCATCTCTCTGTGTCTTAGGTGAACTGGCTCTGCTTCCTGGCTCCCACCCTCAACCCTGGCCTCATGGTGGAATTAGGAGGGTGGATGCAATCGGAAAGTAGAGGGAAGTGTCTCATTCCACAGTGACACCAGGCAGAAGTGGGCACGAGTGATGTTTACCCTGCCAGGCCTCATAAAATCATCTCTACCAGCAAACCACTGCCATGTATTAACCCCTTCTCTTGTCCAGTCTCTTTGCTACACTAATGCAGGGGAAAGTTCAGATAACATGGTATCTCCTAGTACAATCCATGTTTTAAGGGCAAAGTCAGCCATTGTCGGAGAATTTGGCAGGTGAAATAGTTCATTGAACCTATGCATTGGTTTCACTAATGTACAATAGGACATGCTCTGTTAGCTTACTAACAGCTGGCATTTATGTGGGGATTCAGTGCTTCCTGCAAGTCCAAATCACTGATAACATAGCCTAAATTTCCAATGCTCTTGTTGGTACACACAGGATGGCATACCAATATTAATATTTTGGTTTATATTGAAAGCCAAATACACATCTAGCCTATGCTCACCCTTAATCCATTATTAAACACTAGCATTGCTTTGTGCATAATAGATGTTCAATAGCTACTCTATGACTCGATGAATTCGTGTTAACATTCAGAAACTGGTTGCAACACTGTGTATATACGCAAGTGCCTGTGAACACAGATATTTAATCCTAACATCTTAGAGCTAGAAGGGACTTTAGAATCATTTGTTTAGTACCTTAATCTACCTAAGGTGAATCTCAGGCTCAGGGAGAAGTGACTTTCCCTAAGCCATAGCTGAAAGCACAATCAGGACAGAGAGCCGAGATTGTGGACTCCCAGCCGGTTGCTTTTTCTCTCATTTCTTTCTGCACCCCTCTACCCCCACCTTCATACTCATGTCTTCCCTCCTCCTCATGCTGCAGTGGAGAGAGGCCAAGCAACATTCCTGAAATTGTGGGGAGCTCGGCCAGTTGCCCCAGCCTGCGCACACGCAGCTATGCGCTGCCTTTCCTGGGAACCGGATCCAACAAGGCTTTCTCAAAGGGCTGGAGGCCCATGGGGGCAGGCTGGCCCTTCCTCCTCCCAACACTGCTCACCCTAGAAACAAAACTGGGTCTATGGGGAGTCAGAAGTCCTATGTTCGAGTTTCAGTGCTATTCAGCTGCAAAGCCTTGGCCAAATCGCTTCAATTCTCTGGGCCTCAGTTTCCTCATCAGTAAAAGAACATTATCTGTAATAATCCCTGCCTTGTGTGCATCCCAGGTTGTAAGGGATCAAGTGAGATAAGTTGCCTATGAAAACACTTAGCTATGAAATATGATACATCAAGGCATAACAACATAATAATAATTATTATTATTTTTAGTAATTTCTTACCTGGAAGGACTGAGATACTCAGTCAACTTCATCTCTAGGTGTTTCTAAAACGTCTTTAGGACACTGATTTGCACCAGCCACATACCTACATTTACAAGGGCTTCCTGTCCGCAGGGTACACCTCCTTCCACTCCTCCAAGTCGCTGATAAGCCAATGCTTCCAGCAGTGATCCCATAGGCACCCAATAATGACAGCTGATGCAGACGATCCAACACCGGGGAGAGGAGAGGTGTTCTTCACTAACGGGGGTAGGAGAGCTGTAGGTGAAACTTACTGTGTACTTGCTACTCCTTTATGTAGTTTTCTCAGGTGCAGTGTATATGTAAGGGTGTAGTTATTTGCAATGTTTGAGTAAAATGAACCCTAAACGGCCCCTAGTGTGTAACTCTGAAAAGCAACACTAATGGCTTCTTCCTTTTCTGCTCTTCTATTCAGCTCTGTAACAGCTGTGAGCATCCTTCCGTCTCCAGTGCTTACGAGTGCTTTGATATGCCTACGGGGGCCTCCCACCCCAGGGTGAAACTTCGGAACCCTGGTGTTTACTTCCTCAAGTACCTTAGACTCATTCATGAGAGATAGAAAGGACAGACCCAGAAGTGGCTCTACATAAGCCGGTTGTATAACCATGAGGAGGTCGCTTAACTTGTGTTTGACCCATTTCCTCTTTCAGATGGAGAGGTCTCCGCGCTGGCCTGCGGCGCAGCCCAGTCTGAGGCTGTAAGGTGCCGGGCACGGATGCACTTTGTAGGTAGTCACACAGATGTGCACGGCAGTCATTGTCTGGATGTCGCAGTCACTTTCCCTTCTTCCTGACACCCCTCATGCTGTCATCATGCTCCAAACTACACTCCGCCCCAGGACACCACATCTGACTTCACAGATACCTGACTGTCTGGAAAGCCTTTTGTCCTAGCGCGTCACCATCCGCATTCCAGGCTCCCCATGGCTTGTCATTTGTCGATATGTGCGCACACATTGTCTGGTTTGGAGGTGGCGAATCGGTGAATCCAATTTTCCTACTTAGCAGATGAAATAACTGGAGTCCAGGAAAACTCAGGGGCGAAGGATTTCTCAATGTCTACAGACGCTAGTTTATTACTCTAGAGTACAAAGTCGCATTTCCAGAGTCTTTGGAGAACTGAATACAGCGGAAACAACATTCTCTGGTGCTGATTTGAGTGCAGTAGGTTGGATCCAAGGGGTCCCAGAGGGTGAGAAATCCTCCATGGCAGGAATAGCTGCAGGTTAACTATCAGGCAGACCTGCTTCTCTTCTCCCTCACTCCCTCGGGCTCAATGGATTAACATTTGAGCAGCCTGCAGTCATGGCCCAGGGCTTGCCCAGCCTGCTCCTTCCACTCGGCAAGGCCCCAGGTCTTGCGGAGGCTGCCCCTCATTCTCAGGATTAGACATGGTGGGTCAGAGGCCCTGAGAGGGAGGTGGGGAGGAAGCGGTATCTTCTTTTCCCTGAAAACAATCCCCACAGTTTCTGAATGCTGTTAAGAAGGTGTTAATGTAGAA
This sequence comes from Avahi laniger, assembly GCA_963575035.1. Lineage (NCBI taxonomy): Eukaryota > Metazoa > Chordata > Mammalia > Primates > Indriidae > Avahi > Avahi laniger. The sequence continues at coordinate 47,200 of CAUYSK010061183.1, forward strand.
TTCAAGTCCAAGTCCATTCCAACACACAGCAGGTTGGCCAAGTTGACCGAGGGGGCTTCATGGTCATGATCTGTGAGCTCGACTGTCCCCCACGGAAGCATTAATGTATGTATTGACCAAAGTAGGTTCATCTGTCTTGGTAGAAACAATAGGAAGAAGCTAACTTGGGAAAGAGAAAAATAGAGAAATATGTGGGTGTGAATGTATGTATATGTGTGTGCATTTCATTAATTGATAATAAATTAATCTTTTGTTTTTTTAATCAAACACACACTCACACACACTTTTACTAATTGATAAAGTCACCACTGCCCTCTACTGGCAGCTGTAGCGTCCTTTCCAGTGTCATTAATAGAAACTGCCCAGAGCCTCACTGCTTCAGGTACAAACATTTGAATACTTATTACAAATGCTTTGTCAAACGACTTGCAAATAAAGTGTATTTCATAGGTTTTAGACAACTCATTTATTCATTCATTCAACAAGTACTAACTGAAAGGGGTAGGATGCATACGCCCTGGTCTCAAAGAGGTTATTACACGGCTAAAAAGTGGAAAGGAATGCTAATGCAATGAGGACAATCGATTTCACCACGTCCAGGGTTAGTACCCGAGCCCCGAGCCCCCTGAACCACAGAGCACGGCCTCAGACACACCGCTCTGCACCCTTGGTCAGGATACTCAGAAACACCTGGGGAATCTCTCACTGTCAAGGAACACCTGCACTGGGATAATTTTCATGAAATCAGGGTCTGGATGGTCAGTCAAAATTCACATAGATCAGGGCGTGAGATTCTAAAGTCCAGATGGGAGACCCATTCTCACAACGCTTCCAGTCTAGCATAATCCTTCAGGTTAGAGAAGGCTGCTGCTTCCGCCTCTCGCCTCGGATGCACATCCTGGCGTTGGGTTCTTGGAGACCGCGAAGCAGCACCCCGCGCCTCGCCTCCCTCAGATTGTTTTCCAGCTTTGTTCATGCTGGGGTCATTCCAGGCAATTTCAATAGGCATGATTCCATTCAAAGCTTCTGATCCCGGGTTTTCTTCTTTGCTATTCCTTAATCAAATTAGGCAAAGTACATATCCTCTTTTTCCCCCAACATCTTTTGTTTGGACTAGGTAATGCAATTCACATCGTTTAAAAATCAAAACAATAAAGAAGTTTAAGTTAATGTTAACCTGCCATGTCAGCCTTTGCCCCTTTCTCCTCTCTCCTCCGCCAGAGGTAATCATTGCTACACGTCCTGTGTGTTCGCTAGCTTTTGCTCTATGCAGATCCAAACACATGTAAACAGACATTATTGCTGTTCTTCCCCTTTAGACAAAAAGGAAGCATACTATGTATAGCATTTGAAAACTGGCCCCCCATAACAGAACATATTGGATAAATTTCTCCATCAATATTTTCTCTAAAACCTTTCTCATTCTTTTTTACAAACGTTAATATTCCACTGTGTGATAATACTGTGTTATAGTTAACCAGCCTCCAACCGATGGAAAATAGGTTTGTTTAGAATAAGTATTCTTGAGTTCATATTACTAAATATTTTTGCTCCTTCTTCCCAGCCTTACCTGCCTTCTAACACTGTTTAAAATAGTGTTACTGAACCCTTGGAGGCTTACCTGATATGTGCAACAGCCGTTCTTGGTCAGCTGCACACTAAAGAGCTCTGCGAATGTCCTCAGGACCGCAGAACATGGGAGCACTTCACGGCAATGGGCAGATTACTGGGTTTCAGGACAAGATCTGTTCAGACTCCGACCGCTGGTGTGCAGGGAAAGCTGTCACTGCAGAACTTCTCTGAGGGGAAGGTGGATCAAGACAGTGACCCTGGTGTTGAGCTAGAGATCACCTGCAGGTAACTGAAGCTGTATCGCCATTAGGTGAGCACACAAGCCCAAGCAGCAGAGGACCGAAGGAAATGAGGATTGAAGGAGACAGTATCAGGCACAGCCTTCAAAGAAATGCAGCAGATCCACTTGTTCCTTTCCAAAGCTGTGCCATGGCATGCCAGCCCTGTTCTTATCTTCTGTATGCAACGTCAAGAAAGCTGGCTGATTCCAAGGACCAAGGCAGTTAGATGGTGGTTTGCAGCCTATGAGCCAAGCAGCCAGGTGGTAGACTGACGTTGTAAAGAAGTTGTGATGACCTGTGGACTCAGCTTGCACCTGTGCATTTGTTGCTGCAGGCAGTCCCCAGCCTGTCACCCAGACAAGAGCTAAAGAAGGTGACCAAAGAAGTGATGGTCTCCATTGGTACTGGGCCACATCCATGATCACAAAAGACAATGTTTCAGTTTATCTATTTCTGTCTAGCAAATCTTCCCAAAACTTAGTGGCTTAAAACAATAATTCATTATTTTTCATGATTCCATGGGTCAGGAATCTGGGCGGGACTCAGCTGGGTAGTGCTGACCGTGAGCGGTTATCTGGGGTCATTCCTTGGGCGCATTCTGCTAGTGATGGGGCTGGGCCGGAAAGTCCCAGATTTCAGTCACGTGTCTGATGCCTTGGTGCTCCTCCATGTGGCCTCTCCAGGTGGCTTTCTTGGGCCTCCTCATAGCATTGTGGGTTTACACAAGCTGGACTTCTTACATCCCAGCTGGCTACCAAGAGAGGGAGCAGAAGCTACCAGTCCTCTGAAGACCTGGGCTTGGAAGTCCCCAAAGGTTACTCTTGCCAAATTCTGTGGGTCAAAGCAAGTCCTAGACCGGCTGAGAATCAAGAGAAGGAAAATAGACTCTGTCTCCCCATCTTGATCTAAGAAGTGTATGCACGTACAAGGGTGGTGAAGAACTATTGGGGTGTTGACTTTGGAGACCTGCTACCACAAACAGCAAACTGAGAACTGCGGGTAGAAGATGCCTGCAGAATTGGGAACACATCGAACAAGCCCCATGGACTATCTATGTCTCTATAACTGGCTTTTGATTTGCATATTGGTGATTGAAGTGTTCAAAAAGCTTTTTTTCCTCCACCAGAAAACCACTCCTTCAGTGACCATGCCAAGGCAGGGCTCTCTGCAGACTGTAACGGAAGAGGGAGGGGCCTCGTTAGAAGGAGGTGGGGCTGGCTTTGGAAATACGGGTAGAACTGATGCAGATTTGGGACATGTTCTTTCAGGGGTGCACCAGCTCGCCCCCTATACCAAGTACAGAAGTTGCAGTTTAGGTGTCGTCATTTTCCCTTCCCTCATCCATGGCAGACATTCCTATTAGTCCCAACACTTTCCCCTAGTGAACCTAGACTTGGACTTGGAATTCTCGTTAACACGAAACCTAGGTAGACAATGCAAATGGATCTGAACTGGCCCATAACATGAAATCTACTTACGAATACAGGCTAACCACTCTGAGAGGCATCAAAGAAGCCTGAAAGTCCGATGGTAAGAGAGAAAGTCAGTAGCTACACCTGTGGCTGGGAGAGGGTAGGCATACTCCCTTTGATTTAGGGTTTGCACTCAGAGCAAGAGAGAATATAGGAGAGGGGGAGAGAGAATGGTACCCTCCTGACAGGTGCTTTCCTGGCTATCACAGGGAGAACAGCCTTTTGTGGTTTTGTGGAAACTGTGCTCTGATGTCCTTGGAGTCAGAACCTCGTGGACCTAGCAGGCAGAAGAGGAAAGAGCCCTGAACGGGAAAGCGTGAGACCTTTCTATTTCAAGCCTTGCCTTAACTGTTGAAAGAACTGCTTACTTAACAGGAGGAAGCTGCTGAGATGATTGGACACTTTGAAGTGATAATAGGGCCCAAGGGTTCTCAAGTCCATTATCCATCTAGAAATAGAGCTTGTTTCAGTGATCTTTCCCACCTCTGAAATGTTGTGATCATAAAACTAGATGGACTTGGGAGGTCTTTCCTGTATCAAGAGACTGATGACCTTCCAAAGCAGATGAAGGGAATGCGATCACTAACCCCCACTGCAGATAGAGTGACAGTGAGACAGAGAAGAAAGAAAATTGGAACAAAATGGCACTTGGGCACTACCTAAGGAGACAGAGTGCGAGTCAGAGACTTCTCTGGGTGGGCAAGATGGGCTTGAGTTTTGGGGGTTTTGTTTGTTTGTTTGTTAACTTGCATTTTATGGACAAGAGTCCGAAGGGAGGTCCAGAAATGTCTGGCTTCACGGCCCTCTGCCCGGGGCCCAGGTGTTCCTCCCCTGGCTGTCAGTTTGTATCACCAACAGCAGCTAGAAGCTGGCTCTTTGGACAACAAAAGTCCCTTTATTATTGGGTGGCTTTGGGGATGCCCATTAAAATCCATTTCTATCCCCTCATCTCCTTCCTCTCATCTCCCCAGCTCCCTTTTAGACTTGCACCTTGTGCTATTGCCTCTGCCAGAAAGGCGTAGACATTGTCGACATCTCAGCAATGACAAATTCCACACCACCCTCCCCTGCCTCCCCGTTGCCTGATTAGGGTTCTGGAAGAAGTCTCAAAATCCTCAAAGACGTTAATCAGAGTCTCCAAAGCCCTGAAAAAGTGGAAAACACAAGTTGATTTGCGCTCTTGAACAAATCCAGATGGAGTGGAATCCTGCTGAATGAACCAGATTGTGCAAAAGGGAGAGAGAAAAGGAGAAAGATGAGAAAAGGAGACAAAAGAAGAAAAAGGCCGAGAGAGATATCGGGAGAGATTGTTCAGAACCCAGAGACTTGAAAGACAGAGGCCTCTCAAACCTCTGCAGCCCCGGCCACCGCTGAGAGGCCAAGGGTAAAGGAGCCCCGCGAACGGGGCCAAGGCTGCCTCTGCTTTCCCTGAGAATGCAGGGAAGGCTCAGTGGGGTGGGAAGACAACAGGGCCCAGCTGTGGGGGCGCCTCCGAGGGCTGTGACATTGACGCTGTCTCCAAGGCCTGCTGGGGCAGGGACAGGCATTCGGACACGGTCTCCTCAGCAGGGCCTCGGCAGCCTGGCCCCACAGCAGCCTGGGCCCCAGCCCCAGCCGAGTAGCCCTGCTCCGAATTTCACACCATGTCTAATCCGATCACCGGCAGATTGCAAACTCTCTGCCTACCTCCCAGATCGAGAATTCTTGGCCGGCTCCAGCGATAGGCCCCTTCCCGGCCCAGCCGGCTGTCCTGCCCATCCATGTAAACCATTCTGCAGCTCTCCCCCTGCCCCCTACCTCCCCTTCTGGGCCCACCGAGTTAATCCTGTTTGCCCGGCCTGTCAATTTAAACAGCTTTAAATATGCCCCACCAGGTCTGGGTGGCAGAAGCCCGATGCTTAAAAACAGAGGCCTCGCATCAAAGGAGGTTGGGGTAAGGGGGGCTGCAGGGGTGTCATTCAAAGACACAAAACAGCTCCTTGTTAAAAAACAAAAAAAGCAATCCAAACGAATCATATACACATGAAAAAAAAAAATCACCGCCCAACAAAATGAAGTGCCTTGCAGTAAGTTCAAAACCAGCCCTAAAGTGGAGCTATGCTGGTGGTGCAGTGGGCACGGCCGCTAAGCGCACAGGAAGGGCTTCTCCCTGCGATCAGAGTCTGACTGGTCCATCCATCTGGGGGAGCTCCCGCTCACCTTCAAAGTCAAAGGGTTGGGGCCGGATGGATGGCAGGGACCATTCTGCAACTGAGAGCAGGAGAGGGCTAGGGGAAGTGTGTGTCACATAGCGGTAGATGCAGACATTTGACACACCATCCCACTCTGGGCTGAGGCTCCGGCCCCGAAGTTTATGAGCAATGGAGGACAGGCCCTTGTCCAGTGCTCCACACACTTTAATGTACAAATGACGCACTTGGAGATCTTGATAAAAATGCAGACTCTGACTCAGTGGATCTGGAGTGGGACCTGAGATTTCTGCTGAGCCCCCGGAAGAAGCTGATACACCTGATCCGTGGACCACACTTTGAGTAGCAAGCATTTAGACAGAGCCAAGTGTCCTCAGTCTTGGACTCAGCTGTGGTGGTTTCCATTTCCAGTCCTTCCTCTGAGCCTCCTCCAGCTCACTGCCTTTTCCAGTCCCTTCTCCATATAGAACAAGACAAGAGAAATCTGTCTTGCATTGAAGGATGGGACATCCAAACCAGATCCCAGAAAGGTTCTCCCATTCTGTCCCACGTTCATGGAGGGGCCAGTCACGGGAACAAGTATGAGTGAGCGGGAGCTGCTTCTGGGGAGGGCAGACAGCCAAGGGTCTCCTCGCAGAGGAGAAAGTGAAAACTCAGCTGAAGGCAGGGGAATGGTTTGACCCCTAAGGGGACCCTCCTAACCCAAGATTCTGTTACTAAGTCATGTCCTTGGCTTTGATAAGGGAAAGTCATCTGTCCTCCCTCCATCTGGGCAGGGGAGTGACCCAGGGTGCAGGGTAGCAACTGGTATCTGCAGAGGACTTTGGTTACCAGCAAAGCGGTGGGTCTTGGGAAATGCAGGACAGAAAGGCTGTTTGCACCGGTTTTCTAAGTTTTGTTTTGACTTTAGAGGGAGGAGCAGCCCTGCTGTTCCACATTGCTAGAAAACAGAGACTTCTAACCACAGTGGCATTTAACTTGCCTCTTAGCACACTCCCTCCTCACTCACCTCTCCCAATCTCCACCCAAGCTTCCGCATCATTTCCAGAAAAGGGACAAGGCCAGGCCAGCCCAATATGATTGCACATTCTCTGTACTTAGAGTACTCGCTGCAGAAGGCAGGGTTTTATGAATGACAGGGCCGTAAGTACAACTTGCAAGGCTGGAAACAAAAGCAGGACAGTTTCTAGGAAGAGCCAGGCAAACGATGCTCTAGAACAGTGGTCCCCATCCTTTTTGGCACCAGGGACCGGTTTCATGGAAGACAATTTTTCCACAGACGGGGGCGGGGTGGGGGGAGGCGGAGCTCAGGTGGTGATGCAAGCGATGGGGAGTGGCTGTAAACACAGATGAAGCTTTGCTCACTCCCACGCTGCTCGCCTCCTGCTGTGTGGCCCGGTTCCTAACAGGCCACAGACCAGTATTGGTTCTCGGGCCGGAGGTTGGGGACCGCAGCTCTAGGAAGACAGGAAGGTGAGCTTCGTTAGGACAGTGTGTGGGGGAGGTGACACCAACCACAGCTTGGCTCAAGGCAGCAGTCGCGGTGGAGCATCCGAATGATGGCGGCGGAGGAGAGGTGGACAGTTGCGGGGAGGCTGGTGTGAGTGTGTGTTTCATCAAACGTAGAGTCCAAACAGAAACCACACAAAACGGGAAACATGAGAAGTGGAGCTCAGAGGACTCAGTTAAGATCTTTACCTGAAGTTAAGATCTCTTTACCTGAAGCTTTATCTCAACCACAAACAACCCTCCCCTTGAGGCAAGCAAAGTGCCAAGGGTGCAGAATTTAAGGAGGCACTGGGTCTCAGAACCACGCAAGTGTGCCCCCTCGCCCTCTGAAGTTCCGGGTCAGTTGTCAAAGGAGAAGAGAGGGCCGGCGTGGTGGCTCACACCTGTAATCCTAGCTCTCTGGGAGGCTGAGGCAGGCAGATTGTTTGAGCTCAGGAGTTCAAGACCAGCCTGAGCAAGAGCGAGACCCCGTCTCTACTAAAAATAGAAAGAAATTAATCGGACAACTAAAAATATATAGGAAAAATTAGCCGGGCATGGTGGTGCATGCCTGTAGTCCCAGCTACTCGGGAAGCTGAGGCAGGAAGATCGCTTGAACCCAGGAGTCTGAGATTGCTGTGAGCTAGGCTGATGCCACGGCACTCTAGCCTGGGCAACACAGTGAGACTCTGTCTCAGGAAAAAAAAAAAAAAAAGGAGAAAAGTGGTAGTTGTTAATCCAGAGGGAAGCTCGGCGCTTGCATTGTCTCTCTTACTGAAACCTATTGCCTACTGAGCATTGCATCAGAGTCGATAAGAAGACTGTAAGTAACGCTCCCTGTCCTTGGGACACTCCTTGTACGGAAAAAATAGCTGCATAAAAGAAATTTTTCCAAAATGGGACATTAAGCTAGATGGTGAACGGGTTCATGGCTATTCTTTAAGCTCTTTGTATATCTCACATACTTTATAATACAAATAAAATGAATTAAAGTGCAGCAATGAGGATACTCCAGGGAAACACGAGAGAAGCAAGGTTCGTTTCGTATAGACCCGGGGAAGGAATGATCGGGAGCGCTCTGGCATCACTGACGGCAAGGGCCACCCCGAGTCGGAGGAGACTGACCGGCTCGGGTACCTGCTCTTTGCCATTATTTTCTTCTAGAGTTCGTGGGTTTTTTGCATGTCATATTTAAGAAATCTTTGCTAAGCACAAGATCACTAATATTTTCCTCTGTGTTTTCTAGAAGCTTTACAGTTTTAGCTCCTATGTTTTAAGTATATGATTAAGTATTTTTGTATATGATGTGAGGTAAGGGTTGAGACTCATTTTTTTTTTCACATATGGCTAACCAAAGTTCCCAGAACCATTCATTGAAAATTTATTTTCTCCATTAA
>CAUYSK010061184.1:0-19843 GCA_963575035.1 Avahi laniger
TTTTCCTTTGTAGCCTGTAACTGCAATTTTAATTTTCTAGGCTTTTTTTTTCCCTTTCTGGGAAAGCGACATCCTAGTAACTGTCAATATGGAGGTTTTACTAGAAGGACACAAAGAAAAGAAAAGAAAGAAAAGAAAAGAAAACCAAAGAAAATAAATCAATACTAAAACTGTAGACTATATTTCTCAGGTTCAAATAGCATCCTGAGTAAATGTCACTTTAATAGGAAGCTAAAATGGATGTATCCATCCGAAAGAGAGAAAGATGATGTAAATTGTGTGTGAGCAGCATAATGAATTCATTTCCCCTGGCAACCTGTGCCTACAGCTCTACCGTTCCAGGACCAGGGGCGTGGGGAGAGCTCTCTGGGGGAGTTGTTATGACACAGCTAGTTGAGCTTCGCTTCCTGTGTTTTTAAATTGTTTATTATTCTGATTTAACCTAAGCCCCCTGTTAGTGTTGTACATCCTGTGGGATTTTTCTGTCTTTATTTGTCTATCTCAGTGATTTCCATGACACACACCTTCTCCCCGCTGCAGCCCACGAAGTGAAGAGTTGAGGCACCATTGTGTGAATGCATCCAAAGGGCTGGTAGCACCACTTCGGGTGCCTGGCTTTCTCGTCTGCAGAGTCTTTCACAGAAATTTTCTCGTGTAAACCTCACAACAGCCCTCTCCCGTGGGAACTGTCAAACTTCCCCATGGTATAGTGGAGGAAAATGAGAGTCCTAGAGGATGCGTGACGGGCTCGGGATCACAGAGAGGCTGGGAGCTTGTTGCTTTCTGATCTCTTGTCCTCCTCCACGGAGCGTTGCGTGCCGTAGAATAGAATCCACGCCAGCATCTAAGAAAAGTGACTGAGGCCCTATTTCATCTGGGTCATTGGAACTGAGGCAAAAATCAGTGTGGCTAGGGTGTCCTCTCCTTTGGCAGACCACTCGTGACAGTTCGCACAGCCCCACACAGCACAGGAGGTCATTTCCAGGCCTCCACCTCTGGCAGGGAAGTGGCTGTCCATGGCGAGTGAGAGCCACCCAATCCGTTAGCTGTATCCCCTGCGGCAGAGCAACCCCGTCTCCCTCTGCCTCCCAGTGGGGGGTCGGCCCCGTCCCCGAGTCTCACATGCTCAGCAGCGCCAGCTGCCCCTTTTCCCTTTGGATCTGTGGTTGCTGTTAACCCTCAGCCAGCACTTGATCCTTACCATGAGCAAGATCCTCAAAGTTTCTGAGTCTGAGTTTTCTCATCTGTCAATTGGGCGTAATAATACTGTCCCATGCCCATGGGACTTGAGGACAACCTGTTTGGCCTCTTTGGCTAACACAGGGCAAAGAAGCCCCCGTCTGTGAAGAATTAATGATCGGATTCTTTGTAATTCAGTTCTCTTTTCAGAAAGACACACAGACACACGCACACACACACACACACACACACACACACCCACGCACGACAGGTCACACAATTGTCGGAGCCACAGCTGGGAAGACTGGCTTTAAGGTTTTGCCAGTCCGTGCTGTCAGCATCCATACCTGCTCACCGCCTCTCTGGCTTCCTCAATTCCTAGACGCCGCGTTTGAAACACGCCAAACAGAACACACCACTCCGTCCTCCTCCAGGTTAAGAAAAAGTGAGTGAGTTTAATTTGTTTTTATTTCATGGGCCTCTGGAAATTACTCTGGTTTCTGATCTTCCCTCAGCAAAAAGGAGGCAGCTGATGGCAGCAGAGTCCCCAGTTAGTTCCCTTCACCCAGTCCCTCATTCACGTGGTGTCTAAGGCTGTGAATCCTCCCAAGGAAAAGTGATTCGTAGTGAGTGTTTTCCTTCCAGAGCTCTTTATGAGGGTTCCTATTTTCTGCTTCCTGGAGCATTCACAGAGTGTATGCTCCATTTTCACAGCTCTGGCTTCACTCCTAACATACCCTGATTGCTCTGTCCCAAGCGGAAATGTCTGCATTCCTATGAAAGAAATGCCATGAAGACAGAGCTTCCTGCAGGGTTTCCAGGGCTCAAATCCTTGGCTGTGAGCCACAGACGATGCCTCAGTTTCTTCCTGGTGAGCGACTGGCCCAGGTTCTTGACTGTACTTGCTTTTCCGGTTAGGAATCTGTAGCACTGAAGCATCCAGGAGCCTGAGCTCCAGGAATGCTAGGCGGGGGAGCAGGCCAGCACTCCGGTTTGGTGTTTCTGAGTAAGCATTCCAAACATGATCTCAGCATTCCTACTCACACCTGTTCCCGGAGCCTGCCTCTGAGTCTCTGATCCAGCCCAGCAGGTGCAGGGTGGATAGATTCTGGGTCGTTGCCCATTAATCAGCCTCAAGTCTGGCCTTACCCTTCCTATCCACATTCCTTTAAGGCAAATGGATTTCAGTACAGGTGGGCAAGGATTCTTTTGAATTGACCTGGAAAGATTGGCATTTAGTCTGCAGTGGTAACCAGACTAAAAACTCTGTCAGGTTGAATTTCTGATTGGCGTTCACTACAGCACTCAGACATTGAGGAGGTGGCAGCCCAAATGTGGGAGCCTGGACACAAAGTTCCTCACTGCTCCCAATATGTCCCCAGTGGCGTGGTATCAGTCACCCTCAGAAGGCCTGGGCATTCCTAGGCGAAATGTTATCTGGCAGGGGTATACACTAAGCCATCATCATCTGTCAATGTCTTAGTTGCAGTGCAGTTTATCAGATTGATAACTGTCACTTGGCTGAGCCTGAGAGAATGGAACACAAGATAGTTAAATTTAAAGGGGCTGAGTCATGGGTGGTGGAGAGAGTAGTCATCCAGGGAAGGGCTGATGCTGGCATGCCACAGAGGCTCTGGGCAGCTTGGGGGCAGCCTGAGAATAAACTCGTTCTCCTAGGGCCAGCTAAAATATAGTGCCTGTCTTAACTGCGGCCACCCAGACTTGTGTCAGAGGAATGTCATTTCATTCAGTCATTTCGTTGCCTCATGTGGGGCAAGACAGATTTAGGTAAAGGGGGCTACTGGTATTAACCCCATGCTAGTCTGTCCCCGATTATACCCCCTGGTGAAGTGCCCAGGACTCATCTGCCCTCAAATGAACTTTGAAGGCAGTTTCATGCTTGTGTTGTCAAGAATCTTGCCATGAGACACACACTTTGGCTGTTTTTATTATTATTATTATTCATCACCTTTAGCATAAAAATCAAGCCTCCATTGCACATTTTACTTTCTTTTGACACTTTCGTATTAAAAAATAACCTGCTGTTAAGAGCAACAAACTTGTGTGCCTTTAGAGGACAACAAGGTAACATGAATGAAAAAGCAAGCCAGGCCGGGGAGCAGAAAGATGTTGATAGAAGCATAAATACAAGACACGGTTTGCTTTTCTCTGAACTCTGCTCTGAGCATAGCAGCTGTACCAGCGCAGCTAAAACCAGCCTTGCAGCGCAGGCGCGTCAGGGAGCATCCCCGGCCACCTCACAGCCCTGCTCAGCTCTCTGCGCAAGTTCTGGGTTGCTAAATGTCTGCTTTGTCCAGAGAACCTGCAAATCTAGATTTTCATGTGATATCCCCTGAGTTTTTTTAAAAAAATTAATTGTAAAAAACACAGAGCATAAAATTTACTATCTTAACCATTTCTAAGTGTACAGTTCAGTAGCCTTAAGTCTATTCACGTCGTTGTGCAACCAATCTACAGAGCTTTTTCATCTTGCAAAACTGGAACTCTATACCCGTTAAACAAAAATTCCCTATTTGCCTCTCCCTCCAGGCCCCGGTAACCATCATTCTACTTTCTGTTTCTATGCATTTGACTACTCTGGGTATCTCATATATGTGGAATCATACAGTATTTGCCCTTTTGTGTCTGGCTTATTTCACTTAGCATAAGGCCCTCAAGTTTCATTCATGTTGTGTAACACAGGTCATAATTTCCTTCCTTTCTAAGGCTGAAAAGTATTCCATTGTGTGCACATACCATATTTTGTTTATTTATTTCTCCATGGATGGGCACTTGGGTTGCTTCTCCCTCTTGGCTATTGTGAATAGTGTCGCTGTGAACATGGATGTGCAAATACCTGCACGAGTTCCTGCTTTTAATTCTTTTGAGTATATACTTAGAACTGGAATTGCTGGATCGTACGGTAACTTTGTTTGATTTTTTGAAGAACCTCTATACTATTTTCTATAGCATCTGCCATTTTACATTCCCACCAACAGTGCACAAGGGTTCCAATTTTACCACATCCTCGCTCCTAGATTTTTAATGTTTTCATGTTTTTTCAAAATACCATGCAGATGCACAATTCAGGTCAAGCAAACACTGTCTGTAACCTGGACCTGTCCTGTGCACAGTGACAGGTGGCCACAAGCCTCTGGCAGAATGCATGCTCCTTAATCCCCACCAGCAAGAAATGGTTCTCGATGACATAACTGGTCAAGGATGATGTCTGCACATCATGCAGCTCGGGGTGGAAGTGCCTCACCTCACCTGTCTTCTGTGTAGTGAAGCAATACCCTAGCACCATAATCTGACATTAACTTTTTCCTCTTAAAGGACATTTGATACTAACAGAAAAAAATCAAAGGAAAGTAAAAGATTTTGTGTTCTTGAGTGAGTCTGGTTCATGAATACCCAGAACTCCTGGTCAGGCTCATGTAAGAAAAATAGTTTTTCCTCTGAGCAAAAACACATCACTCGCTTCTGCTGGTCTTCTGTGGCTCTCGACTGAATTGTATCCAACAATTGAGACGGCGGGAAAATGCCACCTCTCTATTCAATTTCCTGGCTTCCTTTTACCACTAGAAGTTATATTCGTCCTATCATCTGTGATAGATGATAGTGATAGAGCCTCATAGTGATAGAGCACAGTGTTGAATGATGGTATGTTTGTTTGTTTGTTTTATCACCTGAGGAAAATGTGTAAAATTTAGAAATACAGTCATATGCTACATAACCACATTCTGGTCAACAATGAACCTCAAGTACGACGATGGTCCCATAAGATTATCATGGAGCTGCTCAATACAGGTGTACCATTTTGTATCTTTATAATATATTTTTACAGTACCTTTTCTATGTTTAGATACAGAAATACTTACTATTGTGTTACAGTTGCCTCCACTATTGGGTACAGTGATACCCATACCGGTTTGTGGCCTGGGAGCAATAGGCTGTACCATATAGCCCAGGTGTGCAGTAGACTGTACCATCTAGGTCTGTGTAAGTACGCTCTATGATGTTCGCGCAATGACGAAGACACGTAATGATGCATTTCTTAGAATGTATATCCATTGTTAACACACGACTATAACATGGCGCTAGCAATCCTTTTTATACATTATCAGACGAAACTGGAATGCAGGACAAGCTCAAAGGCAGGTAGAGGAGATCAGTGCTTGTAACTCTCTGTCCTTTGTTCTGCTTCATGGGACATGAGTATTCCCAAGAAATAGCACTTCCCGTGATGAAGGAGAGCCAGCATTTAGAAAACTATTAATATTTGAAGGGACACATATATACAGTTCCATTTGGGGAATGCTGTAGGAAAAAATGTCTGCTTTTGATTTGATGGGCTGTGCTTACAGAAAAGAGGTTTCTAGATCTTTAACTCCTTCCTTTATGAGGTAGCCATATATAAAGTTGGGCCTCTCGAAGATCCACTGAGGAGTGTCATGGCTGGCCATGATCGCAGCACACTGAAGGGATTAAATCATTTAAATGATGTCCAATTCTGTAAAGATGAGATTGCAAATGCGATTATGTTGCCTTACGGGGGGTCAGTGCTGTTGTATATAGTTCGCCATAAACAAACCCCAGGTGATTCCACATGGTAGAGGAGCCTCTTCACTGCTGTAAGGAAGAACAGGGAGAAGGAGGGAGGGAGGGAGAGGGGGGAAAGGAGGGAAGGAAGGAAAGAAGGAAGGAAGGAAGGACCTAATTAAGTGAGGACTGTGTAAAGTGCTTTATGTGTAGTACTTTATTTATTCAGTCCTTATAACAACCTTGTGAAGTAGGCTTTCATCTCTGTTTTACAAAAGAGAAAACTAAGGCTCAGAGAGGTTAAGTAACTTGTCCAAGTCATACAGCTAGTAAGTTGTTGGTCTGGGATTCGAAACTAGGCTAAGCCTCTTCACACAGAACTTCCCTGTTGAGATGGTGGTTGGTGGGTCTTTAGTTTATATAAACAAGTCCAAGGAGGTGATGCCATCATCTAAAAATACTTAAGATAATCTCTACTCTTAACCCCTACACTGGTACTGGCTTTTCTTCTCTGGAAGATAGCATCAGTCCATATCGTTTGGAGGAAAACCTAATAACTGCCTGGAAGCATGGGGTGTAAGAGAAGCAAACCCAAACTACTTAATGTCAAATTTTGAAGGCTATAGGATATTCACACTAACACATTTTAAATGGAAGATTTTAATCTCTACTACAGAAAAGCGTAAACATTTATACACATTCCAAAAGCAGTCCCAATACCTTGCTAGCCACCAGCAGTTACCCAAAGATGATATCCTTCTGCAGAAAATATCTTACCCCACTTGTTTCACCCTTTAGATATTTGAGACAGCTGTCGTGGAATTTTCCTCTAGATTAAGAATTGTCTTAAAAAAAAAAAGGGTATAAAATGGACCCTGTCTGTTCCTGCAGGCAGAATTCAGTCTTCACTCATACGGAATGGTTAGAAAAATATCCGTGATATGCCCACGTCACTTTCTGTGTGCGTTTGTGGGGTTTTAGGATTATTGAGGATAAGGTGGGTATTCTGGGGAAAAGAAGAGTTTGACCTGGACAAATAGGCTCAGGATTCTGTCAGGATGATGTTTAATTTCACTTCAGTTTCAAGGACATCGAAGTATCTAACCCATCACCAGCAGAATCTAGTAACGTCCTTTTTCAAAAAGCCCAATTTCACTTGATGGCTCAACTATTCCTTTATAGAGTACTGCGTACTTCAGTTTTATTCCACTGTGGCTGGTGTGTCTCCTGGCCCTGACTTGGGATCATTTCATTTCTCTTGACCCATCATCCCCAAACATATGTTTAGGGTAGCGTCCAATAAGGTACAAGCCAAGAATTCGTTTTCTCTCAAAGGTATTTTGAGTGGCAATAAAACAACATACTTAGCAAAGTTCTGCTTTTCCTGTGCCAGATATTGTCCATTCATATAGCGGCTTCATAAAATCGCTCGGGGCTGCTGAGCCGAATGCATGTGGCTCCCTCATTGCTTTCAAATCAGTGGCATTCTAATCTGCTGGGATCGTTTTACCAGCAACGTGCTCAGAATGTGTTTGCTCATTTATCCATCGTTCTCCTGGGAAGAACTGTGTTCGTCATGGTGCCTTTAAATGGGAAGAGTTCGAGTTTATAGAATTAAACTGTCTTTCAGCAAGACTTCTTTTTGTGAGTGTCCCTCATTTCATGAAGTTGTTAGTTTTAAAACCCAAAACAACATGAATAAATATTACTTATTATTCAGATTAGGTTAATCATTAATTCAGAATCACAGCCTGTGTCTGTCAGGTATTTATAAAAGATAGTTATCTCTTTAGAAATAATTGATATTAGAGTTGACTTAATATAGACGTTGTTATTAGATTTTATTACCTGGAGAAAAAAATTCCTTTGTGATTTTCCCAAAACTAAGCCTGCAGTTTTGCAAAAATTATACTAAGTACGTATATATATATGTATGTATGTACTTAGTATAATGCATATATATGTTAGAAACTTCTTACTTTAGCAGTGGAGGGATTATTTTAATAGGCCCTGAAATATCATGTGGTAAAGAAGTGTCAGTTAAATTAGGAATTTGTTTTTATTCTGCAACTTTTCTAAGCCCAAATTCCCATCAGTTTCAATGAGACTTTCATGTACAAGTGGACTTTAAGAAAAAGTAGACTGGACTCTTTTTCCCAAGGACTTTCCTCCACTGCATGCGTTACTGCTGTCCTTTCGTGTATCATGGGTGTGAATTACTTTCATGGCTCTTGGCCATAGCCAAGGTAACCCGAGCTTGCTTCCCAGCCCTAATAATAATTATGTCCCATATAATAATAATAACTATTATTATTATTATCTTTTCTTCTTAGTAAAAATGCGATTGGGCCCATCTAAAAAGGACTAGCTGCTTCTTTCTCTGATTCACATTCTCTTCTGTTGCAGACTGGCTATGAAGCCCCTCCCCGCCAGGGACAGGCTGCAGCTTCAGGGAGTGGGAACAGATCTGATTCTGAGCCAGCTCGCCACGTCTTTTCCTTTTCCTGGTTGAACTCCCTAAATGAATGATGTTCATTCCAACTGCTGCTCCTCTATCTGCCTGGCTGAGTCGCACACGGGCGGCAGGGAACCTAAGTGAAGTTAATACGATGCAGATAATGAAAGGGACCGCTGAGCAAGATTTCTGCCAAACGAAACAAAACAAAACCCACAACTTTAATTCCAGATGACTTCCCTAACACACTGAGGAAGAAGAATACTTTGGGAAAATAGTTGCAGAAAACACTGGAAAAAAGAAACTTGAGCTTATGCAAATCTTTTATTGTGTGGGAAACATTATTACGGATGTGTAGGTGTGGTACGTGTGTGTGTCATCAAAAGTGGCAAGTGTTGAAAAAAGTGGGCACTACACTCTCGTCCTAACAGGCACTGGCTTTTTGTTATTATATCATAGTCGCTCTTATTTACTTTCCTCTTTGACAATGCAGGTGGTCAGTGAAATTCAGTGTCGATTCAGAAGTGACTGATTTATCAATATATGGACGAAAGGTAAATCATTGACCAAAGCTATGAAATGTTTCACGAAGTTTTCTGCTTTTTCATAATAGATCTCATGGGATGGGATATTCAGAAGTGTTCTTTGAATGTGGTGACACTTTACATAGTCCAGAGGCTGAAGGCCTGGGACATCTCTTGTAACACTTTTCTAGTTTTAGTTTTAGGTAATATTAGGCACTTTAATCACAAAAGACCTTTCAACAGGAACTGTCTACTTTCTCATATATCCACTGTGGCACCAATCTGGTAAATTATAGAAAAACTGCATGTATTTAGATATATGTACCCACACATCACACATTAAAAATATATATATATATTTAAATCATGCTTAATTTGTCTCACCATAATGCCTCCTTCAGAACATAAGTGTAACTTTACTCTTTATGAATTCTTAAATAAATGCTGTTTTTAAAAACTTAGTCTTATGATTTATTCACTATTTCATATTATCTTGTTAATTTATTAGTTATTTATAGTTCAAGGGTCCCAGGGGAAGAAGCAAAATTAATTTTGAAGTATTAAACAATCAATTGAATTATAGTTTATATTCAACAATCAGTTGAATTTATGGTTTAAAACTATAAACTACAAGGCAAATGCATTATAAAACTAATTAGATATGCTGTTCAGCTTTAGAAGTGAATAAAGATTATTCGTGTTGCTCAAAGTGATTAGGGTTGGCATAGACATAAATGTGGAGGGTATTTGTGTAGTTATCAAAATCAAAATGTTCTTTATAAGAAAATTTTTCCCAAGTGCCATTTTATAACAACTAAATTTAGTTGTCTTAAGTGGAGATGCTATCAAGTTTCTCCTATTAGAAGTAGCCATTGGAAAAGAGCTTAGAAAAAAAGTTTTTCTCATGGTACCAAAGTAGTAGTTTGGTAAAAAAAAATAAATCTTTCTCATAGAAAAAAAATGCAGCATTTTGGCCATACAGTTTGGAGGAATGCCTGCTTTGACACTTCTCTTTTCATTTCATCTTTCCCTACTCTCCCCAATTATTTCACATCTTATAATCGATCAGTCAGGGTTGAATGTTATTTCCATTATAAATTGATCTTTCCTTTATAGAATTACCAAGTTTTAGACCCGGAAGCAACTTCCCAAATTATTGAACTGAACCTCAGAGTAGTCATCTGAGGTACGGAGGTGAGCCCAAGGCGATTGCACAGTCTGTGTGAGCCACTGACACGTGTTTGTATTTTCAGTAAAAAATAAAATGCGGGAAGTTTTGTTTCATTTTTTCCTTGTGCTGAAGACAATTTGGAAGAAGCTAAGAGCTTAGAGTATTTCCAGTGTATGAACATTGAAGAGGAAAAATAAAGTCACAATTACCTTTGCAGCTTTTATTAAAAATATAAATATCCAACATTCTCTTACACAACCAAACTGACCAAGGATTGGAATGATGTTTTATTACTGAAACGTTTACAAGAAAAAGTTGATTCAGAGAGCTTACAGATTTTGTCTTACCCACCCAAGAGAATGGCATTCTCTTTGGCTCAAACAACAACAAAAACAATTAGGTGACTTCTGTCTGCTTCTTCAAAATGTGTCCTCTCGTATCTACCTTCTCTTCAAAACACCACTAAAAGACACCTGGAAGTGGAAACTAGAAGTAGACGATACGAATAACATCGTGTTGTTACTGCACGTGAATACACTTTGTGCATGCTAATTAAGGGGTATAGGCTCTCTCCCTGTACATCCTCTATGTTTCAAGCTATATAAAAATAAACAAATGGTATCAGAGCAGCGCTATAGTTCAGAATACTGTAATTTTTTTAAAATTTTTTTTGTGCTAAATGCAGAATCTTTTTGGCCAAACGCACCGATTCACTTTCCAATGATCTCCATCAGTTTCCTGTTGCTGTGAGCTTGCTGCGCTAACTGCTCGGCCCTGGCCATTTCCAAGACTTCCCGCAGGAGGTGGAAGGTGAGATCCAGGGAGATGGGCGGCTCCTCAGACCGCCTCTCCCTCTCCGGTGCCTCCTGGTGGCGGCCGAGGACGTTCTCGGCGCCGCGCTCCGCGGGAGCCGCGGGGCTGTCGGGCGAGCGCCGAGGCGGCAGCAGCTGCTGCAGCAACACGCGGAAAAAGTTGGCGGCCGCCTGGTCTGGCGAGGGGCGGCCGCCGGCGAGGAGCGAGGAGGCGGGCGGGACGGGCGCGGCGGGGCTCTTGTGCAGGTTCCCCAGGCGGAGGAAGTACTCCTCTCCCATGCGGAGCAGGACGGGCCGAGGCTGCGGCTGCTGGGGCTGCTCGGGCTGCGGCGGCGGCTGCAAGAAATCCAGGCGCTGGGGCGACTGCGGAGCCTGCCGGGCGCCCGGGGCTGGCCCCCTGCTGAGGAGGGCCCTGCATGGCGGGCAGGGCAGCAGAGCCACCAGCAGGACGCCCGCGGACACGAGCAGCGGAAGCCGCATGTTAGGGGCGCTCGCTGCGGCACAGAGGTGGGCGCGGGGCGGAATGAGAAGGGAAGAAAGAAAGAAAGAGTTGGTCAGAGTTTAGCTCAACTGGAAGGTGCCCTCGGGGTCTTCCTACGGGACACCCCCA
Source organism: Avahi laniger (assembly GCA_963575035.1). Classification (NCBI taxonomy): domain Eukaryota; kingdom Metazoa; phylum Chordata; class Mammalia; order Primates; family Indriidae; genus Avahi; species Avahi laniger. Next base: position 11,294 of record CAUYSK010061184.1, read on the forward strand.
GACGTGCCGGGTTCTGGCCCAGGGGGTCCGGGTGGGCGCTGTCCGCGGTGCTGAAGCGCCTGGGGAGCGGGAAAGGGGACGTCTGCCGCGCTCGGCACCAAAGCTGGTGCCCTCGCACGGCAGGAGTGACCCTTCTTTGGAGACCCCAAAAGAACGGTCCCTGAGTCCTCTACTGAACGGTCCCGAAAACTAATACCCCAAGCCTAGGGGAGAGCCACAAATGTAAGATCTCTCTCGTGCTGACCACCCCCAAATTGAGACCTGCCTCCTTCTCCTCTGTCTCCATCCCTACACTTGCTTCCTTCTGGGCGGGCGGTCAGTATAGAGATGGGGGGTTCCTTTTACAGCCAGCGAGGAGCAACTTGCTGCTGGGGTAACTGCGAGCAGCCGTCTAAGTTTGCTTTTGCCACATCCAGCTACTATTGGAATCTTAAGGCACCGTCCGCGCACACACACGCCGCACAGGGGCACGGCGCGGCGGCGCGTTCCGTCCAGGCGCTCCCTACCTTCCCAGGCGCTCCGCAGGTGAGCCGGGCGCTGCCGCCTCTCTGCAGAGGGACGTCTCCGGGGCTTTTTCTGGAGGTTTTCTTCCCTTCTCCTTTCTGTCTCCCTCTCTTTTTCTTTCTGTCTCCTCTTTCCCTCCGGCCTCTCAAGAGACCTGGGCTCCGAGTTTTTCCACACCAGAGCCTGGAGTGGGATTTTATAGCGTCGACCCTCTTCAGAAAGCACGCAGCATCTGCCTAATAAGCTGACGCTCTCTTGACAGCTCGATTGCGTGCTGCCTCTGCTCCTGCATAAATCATAGGGCCCTGCCAAGGAGCGAGGGGCAGAATTTTGCTATCTCAACACTGAATCTCACATCCAATTATATCAACAGATATTTATCGCCTTTTTGGTGACGTCAAAGAGCCCTAAAATGGAAGGGCTTCTTATGACTTGTCCATTGACAAAAATTCTTGAATGAAATTTCTCAAGTGTGAAAACATACTGACCTCTTACTATGAAAGGCCAGAATAGAGGTTGGAAAAGAGACAGCAGATGGGAGGAGGAAGGGAAGCGGGAGGGCAGGGAGGTTTACCAGTGCAGTCCTGCCAGGAAAGCAGCAGCTGGTGACAGGGAACGGATCTGGATCCTCCTTGTCCCTCTTCCTCCTGACCTCTCTGGCCGGCTGTCTCTGACAGACAACCCCGCAGTGTCTGAAAATACCCCCTTGCTAAGGACGGGAGTGCCACCATCTTTCTGCCTGGAGAAGAACGAGGAGCCAGGAGGTGGGAGTGCAGGGACATTCAGTTTTTAAACTTCTATATGTTTTTTCCTCCTAAGAGCAGATAAAGGAATTATGAGTCCACAACAGCAAGACCAATAAGTTTCTTAAAAAGCAGCTCAAGTTTTTCAAATTATGACAAGAGCTACCACCATGATGAAGGGACACAAACCAGGGCTAGTCAGGGGCACAGCAAAGATTTTGGGTTCCCTCAGACTCTCATTGTTCCTCCTTTGTCTCTCCTCTCGGGATCTGAAATTGTGCACTTTTCTATTCCTAAATTAAAGACAGAGAGGAACAGTGAGAGGTGCATGAGTTAAACAATCTTTATTTAGCTTACTCAATGCAAACCCAATGAGACAGGCATTCATTCTCACTTCCTATTCTATGTTTATGTTGCATAGGCTTGCACTGCTTGATAGCAAGGCTGAATTCATTCAGTCACATTTTGTCACTGATGAATATTGAGTCTGTAAAAAGGTAATCTCATTCATTTCACCTCCAAATACTATCAACATCCATGATAGCATTCCTATCAGGGGCACTCAGCATGTTATTTTTTATCATTTCTATTTCCAAATTCAAATGTGCTCCATATGAGCCTGATAAATAAATAAAAGCTCGCCAGCACTACCACAGAATGGAATGCTAAGCCTACAAAACCACACCTAAATTTTGAATTAAATTGACAGGTGGGAGGCAGTTACCTTTAATTCTGCAATTCAAAATGCAATTCCAAACTCTGATGTCTGTGATTCAATTCAGCTTCCAGATAACCATCAGAGTTGTTTATCAGAAATTTCCTGTTCCTCATTTCTGGTTACCTCTGCTGCTTCCTTTGTAGCTGATGTGACAAATGATGCAATGCATATTTAAACTCCTATTTTGGGTCTACACCAATCCACAACTGCTCTTTGAAACAAAAGGAAGACAGAGAGAGAAATACCTACAGTTTCCAGAAAAGCCAGCCCATAGTTGGATCGCTGAACTGTATATTATATACTTTTGACATAGAGAACAGAAAAAGAAATGTGCCTACTGGGAAAGATATGAGTTGTTAATAGAAGATCATGATTATGAAAAATGGTTGAGCTTCTAAAGGAAAACTGTGTTTTACATCGGTAGAAAGGCATACAGAACTTTAGTTTTTGTTATTGTAGGCTTTTTTTTAAGTTGATACAGATCTCAATATTTTTGCTTACTTTACTTTATGACTCCTTCTCTGTCTCTGTTAGCAGACTTCAGCTTGGATGTCAATCTGGAGGTGAAAAGCTGACTTGGAAGTAGAAGTTGCAGTAAATGGGCACAGAAGAGGACCTAGGAAAGGGATATGACCATGAGTTTAGCTGGGGAGTTGTGGGGGTTTCTTCCAGAGAATTCATGCAAGTTGTGAGCTCTGACTCACCTCGTCAGATCTCTCTCCCATTGGGCCATCTGGAAGATGTTGTTCGAGTGTAGCCCCACATCACCGTTGAGGCCTTGCTGTGAGGTTCTCCTGGAGTGGGTCATTGATGGGGCCAAAGAGGCTCCAACTGGGGTTAAGGAACAAAAGTCCTGAACCCCAGAGGAGGAAGAGCTGTGCAGGGCAGCCCCAACTCACCACAATATATCAAAAGTTAGATCTCATTAAATCACCCAACGTTCACATTAGAAATGACTTGATGAAACACTTGGTTTAAATAAGAACCAGAGAGGTTGAGTGACTTACCTAAAGTCACTTAGTTAGTCGTAAAGTCAGAATTAGAACCCAGTTCTTTTACCCAGCCCATATTACTTGCATAATGTAGCAATTCCTTTTGAACTTCCTTTTCCAAGAGAGGCACGTGAACAAATTGAGGTGAGAAGATGAATTTAGATATAGCAACATATTCACACACCAGTCCTGGGGTACCTTTTCTTAGACTTTCCTTATATTGGTTAAATCTCCTAAGGCATGAGAACCCACAGATTCTCTCTGCATGCTGATGTCCCTGGCACCTGATTTTAAATCTCTGTGTGCACACTGCAATTTACCTTTCAGCCAAATCTTGTCATTATTACATAAGTGTTTTCAATGTATTACCAATTTAAAATGAATTAATTTGATTGTTTTACCTTAGGTGACCCTTGAAAAAAGTAATCTTTTGATAAAGTGTAGAGGGTAAGAGGGGGTCTCAAAGTTATGATATAGACCTGTGATTGGAGAAATAACAAAATGCAAAGGACTTATATGTGCAGTAAACTAAATACTCAAGTCCATAAAAATCACCACAGATCTGATCTTACATGTGGGAGTAACTTCTTGAAGGGAGTCATTAGAGAACCAATTTAAATGCTTTTAGAACTTAGAAACACAATCCAAGAAACATGGGCACAAGAACAGGGATTATTTCATGTTTGAAATGATATTTTTAATAACAACATAACATAGGGTGTAGGTCAATTTAAATAGACATGTAAGAACAATCTAATGAATAATGAAATATCAGAAATAATAAAGAACTACTTGGCATATTTCTGTCACCTGCATCTGCTTGTACCTTCACTTGTTTCTATTAGCAAAGCTCATGGCAAACAAAAACAGTCTCCACATTTGCTGACTGAAACATTTATTGAAATCAATCTACCATCTCAAACGACAGCCTTCAAAAATGCCAGGGTGGATGTGTGGTATGGTAATTGTTTGTAACTGTTCTTTAGATAGATCAGCAGCTGCCTTCTGCTTCTACAGGAGGGCTAGGGAACAGCTCCTAAATAGCAAAATATCTAATTGCTAACTGTAACAATTCTTACTCTTCTCTTCTGATTATCAAAGCCATACATTCTCATAGAAAACTTAGAAAAATTAGAAAAGTATAAAGAAAAATACAAAATTACTCAGATTACCAGAATCTAAAGATAGTCACAGTTATTATTTTGTTGTTTCCCTTGAGTATTTTTCCTGAGCTCATACATTTTACGTAATTGAAATAACACTGTGTTCTTAGCAGTCAATGTCTGCTCTTCTTAAAAAAAAACTCTTATTTTAAAACTTAAAAGTAATTAAGAGAGTAAAGTTTAAATGTTCTCACCACAAAAAAAATGGTATTGAGGTAATGGATATGTTAATTAGCTTCATTTAGCCATTCCACAAAGTACACATATATCAAAACATGTTGTACACCATAAACATATACAATTTTTATTTGTCAATTTACATTAATTAATCTATTCATTACAAAGTAATTTGTTGAAGGAAACTTTTCCAGATTCCTAGATTAGGTTTAGGACCTGTGTTTTATATTTTCCTAGCATCATGAATATCCTTCATCATAAAGCTCACATTTCCTTATAATTACTAGTACAATATATATCTTCCTTGTTGGATTACTAGCTGTGTGGCAAGGCCTTGATTGTCCTTCTAAGTTGCCATATCCATTTCTTTGGCCCACAACATGGTAGATGCCCAGTAAGCTCTTAAATGAATGAAATACAGAAAATCTGTTGAATGAATGAAATATAGAAAAATTCCCCATAAGCTTATCATCCAGAAATAACTAAATAACATTTTGTAACTAAAACTTCATAATCTACTTTGTTTCACTAAACATTATATCTCAAAAATTTTTTCTAGATCTAAATTATCTAAATGACTTTATTTATTTATTTATTTTTTTTGCTGCACGGTACTCGATCAAGGAGCTATGCCGAAGTCTTTATTCATTCCTCATTCCTCATCCATAAGGACTTACTTTTTAGTCTCCTTCTATATCTTACCCTTGCACCTTTAAGTAATACACCCACAGAATTATTCCCTGATCCTTCAAATATAAACAATATCTCTTAACTCCCAGATTGTGGAATGAAAATATTAGTAACCTTCAGTTTTTCATATGTACCCTCCTGCACCTTGATCTCCCAGTTTCTTTCACCTGTACTTTTGCTTCCAAGTTGTCAGTGTTAATTTTTTATAATCATAGTTAAGTTTTCTGTGCTTTGACTATAGATTGTTTCTAAAAGTTGGAAATCAATATAATTTTTAATAACGACTATGTAAATTGTTCATTGCAGAATAACATCATAGACTCTGGTTATATTTCCTTTCTTGTTTTTGTTTTTTTTCTGTAATAACCAATTGCTGTTTTTCTATTCACAGTTTTGTTTTTTCCTAGAATTATGTCTGAAATTTTTTCTCATTTTTTCAGATTTTCAATCATGATAAGTAATCTATCAAGTCCTCCCCCTCTTTTTAAGACCTTAGAAAGAATGCTCGAACCTGCTGCTTCCAGACCAGTTACTTTCCAAATCTGATGCACAACTGTCTTCCTGGGACTTCTCTTTTCTGCTTTCCTGGATTAAATTCACTGTCCAGAGTACAATGATTTATTCCTTCTTGATTTCTGCATTTTATTTTGCTAGAGAACATCTTCAGATAACTTTCTAAGAAAGGATGTATGATAGGTACATTTTCTCACTTTTTGCATTTCTTAAAATGGCTTTATTTTACCCATATGCTTGAGTGATACTTTAGCAAGGTATACAATTTCAAGTTAAACATAATTTTCCTTCAGTAAATAAATACTTAAAGCAAAACTTTAAGTATTGATCCTTTGTATGTGTGTTTCCAGTGCTGCTGATAAGAAATCCAATGTCATTCTGATTCTCATTTCTTATAGGGCCTTTTTTTTTTTTTTTTTTTTGAGACAGAGTCTCACTCTGTTGCCCGGGCTAGAGTGAGTGCTGTGGCGTCAGCCTAGCTCACAGCAACCTCAAACTCCTGGACTCAAGCGGTCCTCCTGCCTCAGCCTCCCGAGTAGCTAGGACTACAGGCATGTGCCACTATGCTCAGCTAATTGGGCCTTTTTTTTTTTTTTCTTATTCTGTCTTGAAGCTTTTAGTCTCTTCTTTTTGTTGTTGATGTTCTGAAATTTTGCAATGGTCTTTAAGTCTTTTTTTCATTTATCCATTTTAATTTGCAGACTTTTAACTTTTCAAGTGTGGAAAAATCTCTAGTATTATTTCTATGATAATTTCTTCCATTTTCTCTATTCTTTCTTTCTGGGACATCTGTTATGAGTTGTTACTCTTCTGTTGGTCCTCCATGTTTATTACTTTCTTTTCTGTTAGAACTTTTTGTTTTGGGTTCTACTTTTGGGAGGGCTCTTAAGTATTTAGGTCATTAAATATGAAATGTTCAATTTTGAATCAAAAGTATAGTTTATTATATCTCAAACAAGAAGCAATACAATTAATCAAAATATGCACCTAAATTATCAACACAGTTTTGTCATCTTAACGGTAGCTTGTTTATGCCAGCAGTGAAGAAGCCTGGAGAGCAAGTGGCAATAAAATCACAAAAGGTGTTTTCCACAGTTTGTTGAAAACTGAATATTTTTCTTTGCAAGAAGTGGTCCAAAGCCTGGATGAAGTGGTAGTCAGTTATTGCAAGGTCTGGTGAATATGGTGGATGACAGAGAGTTTCCAAGTCCAGCCTCTGTAGTTTGAGCAGCATTGTGTGTGCCATGTGTGGTCAAGCGTTGTCTCGCAGGAACATTAGCCTGTCTCTGTTAACCAATCTCAGGTGCTTAATTGCAAGCATCCTCATCATTTCATCCAAATGGTTGCAGTAGACATCTGCTGTAATTGACTCACCAGGTTTCATGAAGCTATAGTGGATAATACCAGCGCTGGACCACCAAACAGACACCATGAGCTTTTTTTGATGAATATTTTGTTTTGGACTGTGTTTTGACACTTCGTTTGTATCCAACCATTGTGCCAAATGTGATTGTCAAAAAGAATCAATTTTTCATCACATATAACAATATGGTATATAAATGTTTCACCTTTATGTCGTGACAGCAAAGAAAGGCAAACTTTGAAACAATTTCTCCGCTGACACTAGTTTAATTCCTGCAGAACCCATCTATCCAGCTTCTTTATCTTGCCAATTTGTTTCAAATGGTCCAATATTGTTAGAATAGTGACGTCAAACCTTGCTGCTAATTCACACTTAGGTTGAGTTGGATTCGCTTCCACTACAGTTTTCAGCTCATCATTATCCACCCTGGTCTCAGTTCACCCATGTGGCTCATTTTCAAAATTAAAATCACCAGAACAGAACTTCACAAATCATCGACATACTGTGCCTTCATTAGCCACATCTTTCCCAAACATTTCATTGATATTTCAAGCTGTCTGCGCTGCATTGGTTCCATGATGGAACTTATATTCAAAAATAACACAAATTTTTGACTTATCTGTGGTTTCATAAAAATTACTCTAAAAAATGTGAAAGATAATCACAAGCCAAAGCATGTGTTTGAAAGACTGAAGATGTACCTTCACAATAACAATAAAATAATAAGTGTCAAAGTCAAATATCAGAGATATCAACTGTCCAACTTAGTATTTAAGGAATCGGACATTTCATACTTATTAACCTAAAATATCTTCCAGCTCTTCAGTTACTTTTATTTTACAACCCTATAGTCATTGTCCAGGATTTTTATTTGCTCTCCATTTCTTTTTTATAATCCCTATTCTTTCTGTATGGTGTAATATTCTCTCAAATTTCTTTAAGAATATTAACTAGAAAGTTTCTAAATTTTCTTTTTTTCCCTGAACTATCTATTTCATCCAGGATCACTTTAAAAATTTTATTTATCTTAGTTTCTCAATTTTATGCCAGAGATCTTCTTTAAATCTCTTAAGGTGATCCTGTGCATGAATGGTTGCACTCTCCTATTTAGGAAGTAGTCAGCACAAAGCTGATGAGGAGCTCTATGTGGAGAACAAGAAGCTTGTCTCCAAGCAGCCTTCATTTAGGGGGATCAGATAAAGAACTAGGCATTACTTGGGGACATCCATAAATATCATATTACAGAGAATTTTTTTTCTGGAGCTGTTCAATTTCATTTTAGAAAAATATTTGTATTGGTTTGCCAGGGCTACCATAACAAAGTCCCTAGACTGGGTGGCTTAAATGACAGAAATGTGTTTTGTCAGTTCTGAAAGCTAAAAGTACAAGAACAAGGTGCCAGCAGGGTTGATTTCTTCTGAGGCCTCTTTCCTTGGCTTGTAGATGGCTGTCTTCTCCCTGTTCCCTCACATGGTCTTTCCTCTGTGCGTGTCCATGTTTCAATCACCTCCTATACCAAAGCCAGGAAAGGAGACAACAAAAAAAGAAAATTATAGACCAATATCCCTCATGAATATAGATGCAAAAATCTAAACAAAATACCAGGAAAATAAATTCAACAGCACATCAAAATAACAATAATCATCCACTATGACCAAGTGGGCTTCATCCCAGGGATTCAAAGATG
>CAUYSK010061186.1:0-24166 GCA_963575035.1 Avahi laniger
GCTTCTCAGACCTAAAGGTTTGGATTTGCTTTGTAAAGCACAAATGAATCTGTTAAAAACTACAGGCTGAGAGCTGACAATGGAGTGCCCTCCAGAACTAACAGCTTCCCGGAAACGACAGCTTCCCGAATGGCTAAAAGAAAAGCTTTTGTTTAAACCACTCTAGACTACCTGTCTCCATTCACAATAACCTAATAAACATGGAGCTTACATATCTCTGTTTAACCCCTCTGTTTAAATGAAAAACTTACCTTAGGATTTAGAAATTAACCTTTGAAAGACTTTGTAACCGTTTGCTCACGTAAATAGAATTTTAGTTAAAGAATCTGTAAAAGTCTTCTGTAAAAGCCTTTTGAAAATCTGTTAACCTGAGAGAAACTATCTATTGTTATGTAAATCTGTTACCCCTGACAATTATTCACTACTTTCTGTAAGTTACCGTGTAAGACCTCATTCGGGGCTTTTTGAGATCCACGGAGAGACTCAAAGCCCCCTGAGCTCCCACTTTGCCTATAATCTTTATAAATTTTATAAAACTATATCTTTGTCTCAGTGATTCTTTTATTTTTTCCATTTTCCATTTTTCTCTATTATTTTCTTATCCCTTGCAACTCTACCAAAGAGACCCGGTTTTTTTGCGGGGAGCACTGGTCACGTTCCCCGCATTTTTCTACCAATCTATGACTTGTCTATTAATTTTTATTATGTCTTTTGATGGAGAATAGTTGTAATTTTTATGAAGTTTAATTCATCAATTTTTTTCCTTAGTTTTCTTCTATTTGAAATAAATATTTCATAATCTGAAACTCAAAAGGATCTTCTGTTGATTTATAAATACAAATAGGTTAATACTTGACATTTTATAGTTTCTGAATCTAATTTCTTCCTTAATTGATGAAGTAAAGAACAGACAACCTGTTTCTTACCTTTTTGTTTCACTGCTTTTTTAATTTCAAAATATTATGGGGTACAAGTGTTTTTGTTATATAGATGAATTGAATAATCCTGAAGTCAGGGCTTTTAGTGCACCCATCACCAAATACTGCACATCGTACACGCCAGGCAAGTTTTTATCCCTCACCCTCCTCTCGCCCTCCCTCTTCTTAGTCTCCAATGTCCTTATACAACTATATGACCATGTATACCCATTGTTTATCTCCCACTTATTAGTGAAAATATGTAGTGTTTGTTTTTCCATTCCTGAGATACTTCACTTAAGATAATGTACTCCACTTCCATCCAAGTTGCTGCAAAAGGCATTGTTTCATTCCTTTTTATGGCTGCATAGTACACTGTGGTATATACAAGGGATGTTTGGAATGTCTGAAAAGTATCCAGCCATCATTAATGTAATTTTTCATATTACATGGCTGGATACTGTATGGACAGGCCTTGCATATACCATATTTTCTTTTTCCCTTCTTCAATTGATGGTTACATAGGTTGGTTCCATATCTTTGCAATCGTGAATTGTGCTGTGATAAACATTTGAGTGCAGGTGTCTTTTCCTTTGCATAGATAACCAGTAGTGGGATTGCTGGATCAAATAGTAGGTCTACTTTTATTTTTTTGAGGAATCTCCATACTGTTTTCCACAGAAGTTGTGCTAATTTACAGTCCCACCAACAGTGTATAAGCATTCCCTTTTCACTACATCCATGTCAACATCTATTTTTTGATTTTTTAATAATGGCCATTCTGACAGGGATAAGGTGGTGTCTCATTGTGGTTTTAATTTGCAGTTCCTTGATGATTAGTGATGTTGAGCATTTTTTCATGTGTTTGTGGGCCATTTGTCTCTCTTCTTTTGAAAAAACTCTGTTCATGTCTTTTGCCAACTTTTTATTGGAGTTATTTGTTTTTTTCTTGCTGACTTGTTTGGGTTCTTTGTAGATTCTGGATACTAGTCCTTTACTGGATATATAGTTTGTAAATATTTTCTCCCATTCTGTAGGTTGTCTATTTACTCTGTTGATTATTTTCCTTGCTGTGAAGAAACTTCTTCATTAAGTCCCATTTATTTATTTTTGTTATTGTTGTATTTGTCATTTGGGTTTTAGTTTTGAATTCTTTGGCTGGGCCAATATCTAGAAGAATTTTTCTCATATTTTCTTCTAGAATTTTTATTGTTTTAAGTCTTACAATTACATTTGCCTACTTTAAGTTATCAAGGAAGATGCTCTCTTACATATTCCTCTAAAAGTGTTATGGTTTTAGCTTTTATGTTTGGACCTTTAGTAGTTTTATATTTATGTCTATGATTTATTCTGAATTAATAGTTTTTTTCCAATGATATTGAAGTATAATTGCAAATAAAAATTGTATACATTTAAGATATATAGCTTGATGATTTGATAAACATATATATTGTGAAATCATTACCGTAATCAAGCTAATTAGCACATCCATCACCTACCTTACTTAGTTAACATTTCTGTGTGTGTGTGTGTGTGTGTGTGTGTGTGTGTGTGTGTGTGTGGTGAAAACACAAGATCTACTCTCTAAGCAAATTTCAACTATACAATACAGTATTTTTAACTATAGTCCCCATGTTGTACATTAAATCTCCATAGCATATTCATCTTATAACTGAAAGTTTGTGCCCTTTGGTTAACAACTCCCCATTTCCCCCTCCCCCGGGCCCTGGAAACCCCCATCCCACTCTCTGTTTTTATGAGTTCAACTTTTTTGGATTTCACATATAAGTGAGATCATGTATGTCTGGCTTATTTCACTTAGCGTAGTGTCCTCCAAATTCATCTATATTATCATAAATGACAGGATTTCCTTTCCTTCAAAGGCTGAATAGCATTCCATTGGGTGTATATAAACATATATGTGTGTATGAGTGATATATATATATATGTCTCACATATACATGTATATCTCACATTATCTTTATCCATTCATCTGTGGATGAGCACTTAGGTTGTTGCCATATCTTTGCTATTGTGAATAATGCTGCAGTGCACTTGGGAGTGTGAATGTCTCTTCCAAGTACTAACTTTATTTCCTTTGGATATATACTCAGCAGTGGGATTCTTGATCATATGGAAGTTCTATTTTTAATATTTTAAGGAACTTCTGTACTGATTAATATAATGGTTATACCAATTTGCATTCCTGACAGAGTATAAGGTATTTCTTTTCTCCATACCTCCACCAACATCTGTTATCTCTTTTTGATAATAGCCATCCTAACAAGTATGAGATGATATCTCATTGTGGTTTAAATTGGCATTTCTTTTAGGATTATCGATGTTGAGTACCTTTTATATACCCATTGGCCATTTGTATGTCTTTTTTGAAAAAATGTCTTTTCACATCCTTTGCTCATTTTTTAATTAGGTTATTTGTTCTCTTGCTATGAAGTTGTACAAGTTAGAAACAACCCAATATACGGTTTTCAAATATTTTCTCCTATTCCATAGGTTGCCTTTTCCTTTTGTCAATTGTTTCTTTTGCTGTGCAGAGCTTTTCAGTTTGATGTAATCCAACTGTTTACTTTTGCCTTTGTTGCCTGTGCTTTTGGAGTCATATGCAAAGAAATCACTGCCAAGACCAATGTCAAGGGAATTTTCCCCTATGTGTTATTCAAGGAATTTTACAGTTTCAAATCTTACATTCAAATCTTTAATCCATTTTGAGTTACTTTTTATATATAGTGGAAGATAAGGGTCCAGTTTCATGCTTCTGCATATGGATATCCAGTTTTTCTAAAGCCATTATTCAAGAGTCTATACTTTCCCCATTGTGTATTCTTGGAGCCCTTGTCAAAAACTAGTTGTACATGTAGTGTGATATTGTGGGCTTTGTTTTTTTTCCTGGGCTCTCTACTCTGTTCTATTGGTCTATATGTCTGCTTGTATGAGAGAACCATACTGCTTTGATTAGTGTAACTCTGCAGTGGATTTTGAGATCAGGTATGTGGTGACTCCAGCTTTCTTCTTTCTCAAGATTGCATTGGCTGTTCAGGTCCTTTGGGATTACATACAAATTTAAGTACTGTTTCTTTCTATTTCTGTGAAAAATGCCATTAGAATTTTTAACAGGACAGTGAGCCTAGCTCTGGGGGCAGGGTCAGCAGTGACTCCCTCTGGATCCCTTTGGGGTCAGGATTGCTCCTGGACCTCAGCTGGGAGGGTCGAGAGCCATGTTACACAGATGCTTCATTTATTAGTTCTAGTAGTTGTTTCATAGGCTTGTTAGGATTTTCTCCACAAACAACCATTTAATTAGCAAAGAGAGACAATATTAGTTCTTCTTTTCAGTTTTGCATTTTATTTCTAAATTTTACCTGATTGCAACTGGTAAGATACCAATTTTGAATAGATTTGCTGAAAGTAGAAAATTTTGCCTTTTCTCTCATTTTATGCAAATAGCGTGATATTAACGGATTTTCCATAGATCTCCTTTATTAGATTGAGGAATTTCCTTATAATCTGGGTTTTCTGAGAGATATTAAAATCATGAATGGATGTTGTATTTGTCAATTTTTATCTGCATCTGTTGCAAAGATCATATGGTTTTTCTTCTATTCTGTTAGTTTGGTAAATTATATTCAAATATTAAGGCAACCTTGCATCATTAAGGTACATTACTTGGTTAAAATGTCTTATTTTTTTATATATTGATGATTTGATTTACTAATATTTTAGAATTCCTTTTTGTTCTTTTTGGAAGTGTCTAGTAGGTAGTTTTATTTTATTATTTATTTTTAAAATCTATTTCAATAGATTTAGGGGGTACAAATTGTTTTTTGTTACATGATGAATTGCACAGTGCTGAAGTCTGGGCTTTTAGTGTATTTTGTTAAGGATTGTTGTGGCTATATTCATGAGGAATATTCATCTGTAGGTTTTTGTATTGTAATATTACTTACTTACTACCATGGTCCCCAAAATGCATGTCTATACTGAACCTAGCGTTTCTTCTCTGAAGGTAGCAGCTTTGCACTTAATATATAATTTTGTCTCAGTTCAATTATATTAAATATTTGAAGACACATTTCTTGCCTCAGAATGAATCCCTACCTTATCTGGTACAAGAATCTGGCTGCTATTTCCAGAACACTGCCCATCAAGATGTTACCCTAGCTTACAGTTTCATAGATAAATCACAGACACTTGTCCCATTATAGAGAACTAGTCATTTCCATGTGAGATTTTGTCCAGGCACATGCCAGTTCCCCTTGCTCTACCTGTCTACCCAGGAGCAGAAGTCAATAATGGAAAGAAATCGAGAGGTAGAAGATTAAGGCACCAAGTTCTTACGGGACTATTGCTTGTTTCTGCCTTACACCTCTTTCTAGCTTTCTCCAGGTTATAGATGCCTTGACCCTAGAATTAGAGTAGAGCTGGATAGCACAGGCATGTGCTCTACCACGTGACTGTGACATATAAATTGACAATTTAATGGATGTAAAATATTTTGAGTCTTTCAGTGACACTCGAGAGAGAATGGAAAATTTATCTCCTTTTCCTTAAAGATCTCTTCTAATGGAAGAAACATTGGCCCTCCCTTATGTAATCTGTTGATGGGACCAAAAACTTGCCCAGAAGGAATGTCCTCAACAGTGCTGTTTTACGTGAACAGTCACCTAAAGCATAGAGCAGATTTTATCTATGCTGCTTGCCTTAATCCTTCTTAGGCAGTGGCAAGAGGAGCCGTACTCTCTTGAAATTTGGTACCTTTGCAACTTTATGGAAGAAAGCTTTGAATTTTCCTTACTTCCCCAACCTTGAACATAATTCTCACAGATGCAGTCCCTATTGTGTCCCTAATATTCTTGAATTAAGCCAATTCATAGCATCTCTTATCCACATTGGTTAGAATGAGAAATCAGGCAGAGAGAACGGGGCTAGGGAAAGAACCACAGCCTTCTCTGTCACAACCATCAAAAAATATAAAGTTAATCCCAAACCCTGCTTAGTGAGGATATAAAAATCTTCAACTTTTAGGCCATCCACCAGCCATGTGCCAGTTCTCACTGTCCTTGCTGAGATACACATATTCTAAGTGACAGAGCACAATGAAGTGTGACATCAAAACCCATTTGGCTACTCAGTCACTATGCTTCTAGATCAGCAGTTCTCAGCTCCAACTATTAGTCACTTGAAGAGCTTTGCAAAAAGTGCCATTGCCAAGGTCCCACCCCCGACTAATCAAGTAGAAATCAGTGCCAAGCAATTGTACTGTGCACCAGGGAACAAGCAGCATAGCCTAGGTTGACAGCCCCATGCCCCCGTCCCTTATCGACCAGCTCACCCTGAGCCTTCCAAGGCAGGTGTGGAGGGGGCAGTGCATTGTTCAAGGTCTGTCTTATCACACTGGCCACAGAGGGAAACGAAAGGAAATGTTTTGAACTCTGTTCTTCTCGTCACGAGTTTTACTGACAACTAATGGAGTGTTCTTGACCTGTATCGTTATCTTCAAGGGTATAATGATAATGTGGTACCTCACTCATAAAATTTAGTGTATGCCAGTAAAAATCATGATGGCAGTTAAAGTATAATTGGTCTTGGAGTAAAGCTATGCAGTGCTCTTTGAGTCCGTCTTTAATGTGTAATTTCATTTTCCTTGTTTTTTAAATACTTTGACTTTGAAGAATACGTAAGGCAAGAGTGGCCTTTGAAATGAAATTATAAGAATAAGAGCTTGCTTGTGAAGAAATTGGAAGTCATTACTCTGTCATTACAACACATAAAATGTACGGTTATTTTATAAATGCAGAAAAACCAGTTCTGAGTTCCTTATATCTGTTATATTAACAAGTCAATTTAAAATTTTTTTTCTGTATTATTTTTAGTTAAAGTTACAGAATTATGAGCTCTACATGTCATTCTATAAAGCTTTACAGACTATTTCAAGCTAGAAACAATTAAGGTTGCAAGAAAGATTTATGAAAATCAAGTAAGAAAACATTCCCAAAAGATTCCTCCAGAATTGATTCATAAACTTACTTGCTAAAATGAATGATTTAAGTCCAGCAAAAGTTCTCAAGCTTCCAATCTTGGTATCTCTCTCACAAACGCAGGGAATTCCTGTGAATGGATCAACATGGGGAACTCGCTTAGTCCTGAAATAATTACTGTAGCTAAGATGATTTGGGCATGAACTGCCTAGGCCATAATGTACTATTTCACCTGTAGTCCTGAGTTTGCAGCTTCACTCAAAACACATGTACTAAAAACAACAAAGCCTCATTCTTCAAAAGACCTCTGAGTTTCCGTTAAGAAAAAAATTGGGGGAAGATACTGGAGATGCAAATACAACACATATTCATTTTATGGTATAGGAGTAGAAAAATACCATTTATGGAATGTTACTAAATTCTTGCTCTACTCTTCTTTCACATTGGCCATGGTGTGTAATATAAACCTTATTTCTTTAGTCTAAGCAGTGCTCTTTGAGCCTCACTGTCTCTTTTTCTTTCTTATGTGTTCTCACGTAGACTTAGCTCATCCTTTGTCTCAGAGGGGATCTACTGCCTCTTTTCTCTTTTCTTTTTTCTTGTGCAAATATTGAAGCATCCTCCAGTACTTTCCTTTCAAATATGTGATTTATAAGTTGCTGTTAATAGCACCAGACTATTTTGAAATCTTCCATTATTCCAGGAATATATACTCTTTGATACTGTGTAGGTCTTATGTATACATAGAGAGTTTACTATTAACACTTACAAAAGGTCTGCTTTATATCAGTTGCTGCGTTAGTAAACGCTGAAGTAGAGGAGGGGAGGGGCCATGATGGTGGCCAAGAACCCGCCTGCACAAGCCACTGTCACCGAGAGGATCGGAAGTGGTGAGTAGATCTTCACCTTTGGATCAACTATCTAAAAGAGAGCATTGGGGATCAACAGGGAGGCAATGGGAGGTGCCCAAAGTGAAGGAGAGGGAAGTGGGGTGACTGCTTGGCAGGAAGGCACCTGCATATGGGGAAGTGACAGGAGGGAATCCTGGGGCTCCACACTTCACCCGTGGACTTTGCAGTCCAAGCTACAGGAGGGTCCCTCCACCACTGCAGGCCTCCATACTGATGCAGAGAGCTGCCTAGAGGCTGTGCGGTGGCACAGCAGGGACCCACTGGCTTCCAAACCCTGGGTGCTGCAGCTGGCACTGCATCTCCTCGGGGGTAAGCGCTGCTACTGCTGCCTCCCAGTGGTCCCTGCTGGGCCAAGGAGAGAGGAGTGGGGAGGCCAGGAGCTCTCATGCACCCCATGAACAAGTACCACGAACCCCCACTGCCACCAGGGGAACCAGGCAGAGCAAGTGCCCATGGCCGTGGCACTCACTGCTGCCACCTAGGTAGCCCCACCCAGCCACCACTGCCATGGGTCCCAGGTGGAGTTTGTGCCCATAGCCCCAGTACCTGCTGCCACCATCTGAGTAGTGCAGCTGCCACCACAGCTGCCCAGGGAGTGCCACCATGGTTGGGCTTGGGCAGGGTGAACACCCATGCCAACATGTACTGCCTGACACTGTGTGCTGCCACATGCTATTGCTACTGTTGGTCATGGATGGAGTGAATGCCACAGACCTGGCTCCTGCTGCACTCCCTAGGTAGCTCCAGCCAGCCAGCCCCATCCAGTCACCCCTGCTGCAGCTGCTGGGGGTCTGGGCAGAGCAAACCACCATGGCTACCCACCTCCTCAGAGAGGGACTTGTCCTGCCTCCACCCAAGCTTTTAGCAGTGGTCTGGGGACCAGCCCACCCCACCGCAAGAATATCCCTCAGCACCTGCTTGGACTATGACAACCACAGAACAATGAGGAGACATAAGAGAGCAACAGTGTTACAGGCTCACAGTGCATCCACCCCTCACCTGCCTGGTCAATTTTCCAGGGCAGGACTCAGGCACACCATCCAGGGATCTCTCCCTCTCTGTACTGAGCAACAGAGTTCCCAGCAGAGGAGAACAGGTATACTGCAAAGCTAGCTGTTTTGAGCTGAGAGAACAGGTACCAGATGAGAAGGCACCAGCATAAGAATTCTGGCAACGTGAAAAAACAGGCTGTTTTGACTCCTCCAAAGGAGCACACTAACTCTCCAGCAATGGACTCCAACCAAAAGAAATCGTTGAAATTTCAGATATGGAATTCAGAATATGGATTGAAAGTAAGAACAATGGGATTGATGAGAAAGTTGAAAACCAACACAAAGAAATCCAAAAAATTATATAGGACATGAATGAAAAATTCACTAAAGAGATAGATAATCTAAGAAAGAACATAACAGAACTTCTAAAAATGAAAGTGTCTTTTGAGAATTTCAAAATACAGTGGAAATTTTTTAAAAACAGACTAGACCAAGAAGAATAAAGACTTTCAGAGCTTGAAGGCAAAGCTTTCGAATTAACCCAGTCAGTCCAAAATAAAGAAAAAAGAATCAAGAAGAATGAACTCTCTCTCCAAGAAATCTGGAATTATGTAAAGTGAACAAATATAAGAATCATAAGTATCCCTGAGGGGGAAGAAGAAAGAGCAAAAAGCATGGAAAACATATTTGAGGGAATAATGGAGGAACCCTTCCCTGGTATTGCTAAGATTCAGACATTCAGATACAGGAAGGTCATTGAACACCTGTAAGATCCATGGCAAATAGGACGTCTCCAAGGTGCACACAGTCATCAGTCTGGCTATGTCAAAGTGCAGGAGAAAATCCTGCAAGCTTCAAGACAAAAGCATCCAGTAACATACAAAGGAAAATCCACGAAAGAATAGACTCCTCAGCAGAAATCTTACAGCCAGAAGGGATTGGGGTCCCATTTTTAGTTTTCTTAAATATAATAACCATCAGCCAAGAATTTTGTATCCTGCAAAACTAAATTTCATAAATAAAGGCAACTGCACGCTAAGGGAATTTGTCCCCACTAGACCTGCCCTACAAGAAATGCTTGAAAGTGCTCTATACATGGAACAGAATAATCAATACCCACCAATGTAAAAACACCTAAAAGTTAAAACTCACAGCTCTTATAAAGCAAGCAACTAGGTAACAACATGATGACCAGAACAGCATCTCACATATCAATAATAGCATTGAATGTAAACAGTCTAAATGCTCCACTTAAAAGATACAGATTGGAGGAATGGATAAAAAAGCACAAGCCAAATATATTCTGTCTCCAATAAACCCATTTAACCCACAAAGATTCTCATAGACTCAAGATAAATGGGTGGAAAAAATATTCCACACTAATGGAAAACAAAAGCGAGCAGGAATAGCTGTTCTTATATCAGATAAAATAGACTTTAACTCAACAACAGCAAAAAGAAGACAAACATCATCATTATATAAATATTTCATTTTTTGGCAGTGGTTCAAACCAATTCCTTTTTTCTTATAGGTGTCAGGAATTTTCGTAAGTCTATATTAGATTTTGGTTTCCTTTATGAGACTTCCTTCTCCCTCCTCTTCTCTTCATGGAAGCATTTTCCTTCTTGGCAGTAACACATATTTTATTGATAAATTTTAAATTACCATATAAGATGTCCTGTAAGATATTATAGTGCGACTCTAAAAAGTGTCTCTCAACAGGTTAAAATACTCTAGGAAAAATTCCATCATTATTTATTGATTTAGGCTTTTGGAGGAACCCATGGCTGGAGTCACCCCAAAATCAGGGTCAGGGGAATTCCCACAAGGGACTACTCCAAACATTCCAGAATATGGGGCTGGCTGGGATTCCAGAGAAAGAAGTACAAGCCACCAGGGCAATTGGAGTGGGGGTGCAGCTTTGTGGAAACCTTTTAAGTATACTTAGCTCCACCTCCTAGACTGACTGACGTGGAGTGCAGTTTAAAAACGTCAGCAGGCAGCATACAACAGCAATTGTGTCAGCTTTTTAACAGTATTACTGGGAATTCTACGTCTTATGAGGATATTCACTCCTTCTGACTTTCATCCACATTTCTCTCTATCACTCACTCAAAAGAATCTCTCCAGTCTACTCAGTCCCAGCTATACTTTTACTTCTATATTATTATGGATATTGATATTCTTTCTTGAAAGCACAAGGGTCTTCTCCCTTTTGCTCTTGGGTTATGTCCAATTTCAATTCTGACAGAAAACATTTACTGTATGATTTTATGTTTCTTTTTTTCCAGGTTCAAAATCATAACTAGTGATTCAATTCCAGTGGAGGAGAATATTTCTAGTATCAGACCAAATGATTAACCACTTCTTATACTTCAGCAATTGCTTAAAATTGTGTCTTTACTTCTTTAAAATACCTCCTAATATAATACTGTCTCTTCTACCAAGCATCTTACACCTACATATATTTTATCCAGGAGAATTTTCTTCTCTAAATCTTCTGCACTCACACCATAGGCAATTGTCACTTGTGGATTCCCATACTCTTTGGACACACTCCCTATTCATTGCTGTTTTCCCCAGGCGGCGTGCAGACAGTGGCAGGGCAGGGCCACTCCCACGGTGGTTGGGACTATTAGCGCTGCCCACGTGTATCAGAGTCTAGCTTTCTGCTTCCCAATATCTGGTGTGTCGTGTAATAACTTCTAAATAATTTTAGATTAAACTTGCCAGAAATAGTTTCCACTTTACAATTTTGGTGGAATCACCGCTTCCCCAAACTTGAATACTTTATAAATCACTTGCCCTTTTTAACTTTGCAATTCTTTTCACTATTCAACTTCATTGAATTCACTCTCTTGGTTTAGGTCCTCATTTATCTGGAATATTATGTTCAAGATATTCCTGAGAGAATGTGAAGTAGGTACAATTTCTGAACTCATGCATAACCCATGCATAACTGAAAATATTATTTCCCCCGTATATTATGAATGTAAGTAGAATATAAATATATTCTAGCTAAATAGTAAACTCTTGGCCACCTCAGAAATTAGAAGGCATTGCTCCACTGATTTCTATTATAATGCTACTGAAGGGAAAGGAGATGCCAGTTTGATTTCATGTCGTTTTATCGATGACCTTTCCATAGAGATGTATTTGGGGAGTGTTTCATTTCACTGAACTCACAGCTGAAACCACCCCAAAGACAGTGGCAGAGGAGTTCCCATAAGGGGTGCCCCAAACCGTCTCGGGATGGGGCAGTTAGGATTCCAAAGACAGAAGCCCTAAAAGCCCAGGCGATCAGTCCAGAGTTTGTTAGAGAAACTCGCGTATACAGTGCTGCAGTGCATCCCCACCACGGGCAGCTAGAGGAAAGGGGTGTCTTGTCCATAGCAAGGTGGTCAGGGTATGGAGTCTATATGAGGATTTAAGGAATAGCGTTTTAGGCAACAACCTAGATACCTTTGTCAGTGCCTGGGAATGAATGTTTCTTGCCCTCCCCTGCTCCCCCGAATCAGAGCTTCAAGCGTGTCCATCCCACAGACGGTGCACATCGCACTCATTATGTTTCTATATACACATCCTCTCCAGCCCCCTCCAATCTGCCTGATTTCTGATGAATGTTATTCCTATATGTGCACTTAGGTGTTTATCAATTAAAACCAATTTGTTGGTGAGTACATGTGGTGCTTATTTTTCCATTCTTGGGATACTTCACTTAGTAGAATGGATTCCAGCTCTATCCAGGAAAATACAAGAGGTGCTATATCACCATTGTTTCTTGTAGCTGAATAGTACTCCATGGTATACATATACCACATTGTATTAATCCACTCATGTATTGATGGACACTTAGGTTGTTTCCACATCTTTGCAGTTGTGAATTATGTTGCTATAAACATTTGAATGCAGATGTCTTTTTTATAGAATGTCTTTTGTTTTTTTGGGTAGATATCCAGTAGTGGGATTGCTGGATCAAATGGTAGATCTACTTGTATCTCTTTGAGGTATCTTCATATTGCTTTCCACAGAGGTTGTACTAGTTTGCAGTCTCACCAGCAGTGTATAAGTATTCCTATCTCTCTGCATCCATGCCAGCATTTATTGTTTTGGGACTTTTTGATAAAGGCAATTCTCCCTGGGGATAAGTGATATCTCCTTGTGGTTTTGATTTGCATTTCCCTGATGATTAGAGATGTTGAGCATTTTTTCATATGTTTTTTGGCCATTATTCTGTGTTCTTTTGAAAAGTCTCTGTTCATGTCTTTTGCCCACTTTTTGATAGGGTTGTTTGATTTTTTCTTACGGATTTTCCTGAGTTCTAAATAGATTCTAGTTATCAGCTCTTTATCAGATGTGTAGCATGCAAATATTTTCTCCCATTCTGTAGGTTGTCTGTTTGCTCTCATGATAGTTTCTTTGGCCTTACAGGAGCTTTTTAATTTGATCAGGTCCCATTTATTTATTTTTGTTGTTGCTATGATTGCCTTTGGGGTCTTCTTCATAAATTCTTTGCCTAGGCCAGTGTCTAGAAGAGTATTTCCAACATTTTCCTCTAGAATTCTTATAGTTTCACATCTTAGGTTTAAGTCTGTTATCCACTGTGAGTTGATTTTTGTGAGAGGTGAAAGTGTGGATCCTGTTTCAGTCTTCTACATGTGGCTGTCCAGTTTTCCCAGCACCATTTATTAAATAAGGATTCTTTTCCCCAGTGTATGCTTTTGTCTGCTTTGTCAAAGATTAGATGGCTATATGAGGATGGTTTTATATCTGCATTCTCAGTTCTATTCCATTGGTCTATGTCTCTCATGTGGCAGTATCATGCTGTTTTAGTTACTGAGGAAGGAAATAGCAGAGGACATAAACAGGTGGAAAACCATACCATGCTTGTGGGTCAGCAGAATCAACATTGTTAAAATGGCAATACTACCCAAAGTGATCTACAGATTCAATGCAATCCCTATTAAAATACCAACATCATTTTTCACAGATATAGAAAAAATAATTTTACACTTAATATGGAACCAGAGAAGACCTTGTATAGAAAAAGCAATTGTAGGCAAAAAGAACAAAATGGGAGGCGTCAATTTATCAGATTTCAAACTATGCTACAAGGCTATAGTAACTAAAACATCATGGTCCTCTTTGTATTAATTTCCAGTTTTATTCCACTCTGGTCTGAAAAGATAATTGATGCAATTCCAATTTTTAAAAATCTGTTAATATTTGTTTTGTGGCCTAAATTGTGATCTACCTTGGGGAATGCTCCATATGGTGATGGAAAGAATGTATATTCTGTAGTTGTTCGGTGGAATGTTTTGTAAATGTCTGTTAAGTGCATTTGGTGTAAAGTCCAGTATAAGTTCTGTGTTTCTTTATCAATTTTCTGTCTTGATGATATGTCTAGTCCTGTGAGCAAGGTGTTAAATTTCCTCACTATTATTGTGTTGCTGTCTATCTCTTTCTTTAAGTCTAGTATCTGTTTTGTGAACCTAAGGGCTCTGATATTCGGTGCATATATATTTAGAATCATTATATCCTCTTGCTGAATTGATCCCTTTGTGATTATATAATGAGTTTCTTTGTCTTTTTTTTTTTAGCCTTTTTAAAAATTTATTTTAATTCAGGATATTATGGGGGTACAAACATTTTGGTTGCATGAAATGCATTGGCCTCACTCAAGCCAGAGCCACAAACATGTCCTTCCCCCATACCGTGTGCTCCGTCCCCATTAGCTGTGGGTTTACTCACCTCACCTGCCCTACCCCACCCCACGATGTCCCCACCTGGCCGGCACCCAGTGGGTATTACTACCATGTGAGCACCTTAGTGTTGATCAATTAGTACCAGTTTGATGGCGAGTACATGTGGTGCATGTTTTTCCATCCTTATGATACCTCACAAACTTTTTTTTATTTAAAGTCTGATTTATCTGATATAAGTATACCTCCTCCTGTTCTCTTTTGGTTTCCATTTGCATGGGATATCTTTTTCTACCCCTTTTCTTTCAGTCTATATGTGTCTTTATGGGTAAGATGAATTTCTTATAAGCAGCATATAGTTGCATCATGGTTTTTTATCCATTCTGCCTGTCTACATCTTTTAAGTGAAGCATTGAATCTACTTATGGTCAAAGTTAATATTAATATATGAAGCTTTGTTCTTGTCATATTGTTAGTTGATTTCTAGTTTTATAAATTCTTTATTTCTTTTTCTCTTTTTGTCTTTGTGGTTTGCTGAATGTCTGTTATGTTGCCATTTAATTCTTTTTCTCCTTTTTGTGATTGTTTTATAAGGCTTGTGAATTTTATCTTTTCATGTATTTTTGCGATGGTGAATATCGACCTTTTGTTTCCATGTTTAGAATTGCTTTGAGTATTTTCTGTAGAGATAGTCTAATGGTAATGAATTCTCAGCATTTGCTTGTCTGAGAAAGATTTTATTTCTTATTCATTTATGTAGCTTATTCTGGCAGGATATAAAATTCTTGGCTGGCAGGTGTTTTTTTTCCTTGCAGCACTTTGAAAATGCCATCCTATTGTCTTCTGGTCTGTAATGTTTCTGCTGAGCAGTCTGATATTAGTTTGATGGGGTTTTCCTTATAGATGACTAGTTGCTTTTCTCTTGCTAATTTTAAGATTCTCTCTTTCACTTCACAGTTAGTCATTCTGATTATAACATCACATGGTGAAGTCCTTTTTGCAATGTATTTGCTTGAGTATTGTTGGGCCTCCCATGTCTGAATGTCTAATTCTCTTGCTAGTTCTGGGAAATTTTCATTGATTATTTTCTTAACTAGATTTTCTAAACTTTTTTATCTCTCTTCCCCCTTGGAAATACCAGTTGCTTTGTGTAGTCTCAGACATTGTGAAGGCTTTGCTCATTCTTTCTTATCATTTTTCCATTATTTTTGTGTGACTGGATTATTCCAAAAAATCTGTCTTCAAGTTCTGAAATTCTTTCTTCTGCTTGGTCTAATCTGTTTTGAAGCCTTTGAATATATTTTGTATTTCTTTCAATGAATCTGTCAGCTCCAGAATTTCTGTTAAATTTTTTATTTTTAGATATCTATCTCCTTGGTAAATTTCTCATTCACATCTTGAATTTATTTTCTGATTTCTTTGTATTGACTTTCAGATTTCTCTTGCATCTCATCGAGCTTATTTAGAATCAATATGTGGAATTCTTTATCTGGCATTATGAGAAATTCTTTTTGATTGGGATGTGTTACTGGAAAGTTATTGTGGTCCTTTGGTGGTGTCATATTTCCTTTTTCTAAAAAAAAAAAATTTTTCTGTGTCCTTCCATGGATAGCATGTGATGTAGCCATCTCTTGTTTTGATTTTTTGAAACTGCTTTTGAAGGCAAGAATGTTTTTCCTAAAGATGTATGGATGTTGTTGGTTGAGTAGGTCACTTTGGCTTTGATTTTGGGCACCTGCAGCAATGTGATCTCTGTATAATCTTTTAGCTAGTACACAGAGTCAGTGGTATCTTATTTCCTCGGTGTCTTAAGGAACAGTTATTTGTTGAGGCTATGGTAAAGTTTTGCTAGGGAATTGAATGCCAGATAATCTGTTTTTGGATCCCAGTCATGGAAACAGAGGACTCACTATGCCTGATTTTAGACCTAGGTCAGCTTACACTAGCAGTAATGTTAGTGTATCATGGGGGGCCAATTTTTGGGCCTTCAGGTGGCTTGCTCAAAAGCTAGTAGTTGGAGCAGAGGGTCTGGTGCGTGGGTGGGTTCTTAGGCCCCTGAGCAGCTGGTGTGATATGGGAGGTTGCAGTAGCAGCGGGTTCTACTAGGACCCAAGCAGTCCATGATGGTGTTATTGTTAGCTGTAATGAATTGAGCAGGCTAGTCACCAGTCCCACAACTGCTTGTAACAAGACAATGGGTATTGTCCTAAGTGTGTTTAGGAGAGCTTGGTCTCCCCTATCCTTTCCTGGCTGGATGGCAGCTACAGCCATAGCACATTGAACTCAGCCCACAGGCAGGCATGGTCCAGCATTAAATTCTCAAAATGGTGCTAGTGGAGGGCTTACAATCAAAGAGGGCAGGGCCCCTTTTAGGCAAGCAGCATGAGCAAGAGATTGTGGGGAGTGTGGTCTGCTTGCATCTCAGTCTCACAAGAACCCATAGCAGTGCAATGGGAATTGTCCTAGGTGTGTGCAGGAGAGCTTGGGTTGGTGGGGATCCATCTTCATTAGCCCAAACTCAGCTTGAGGGCAGGGCACTGTCCAGCTGTAAACTCCCAAAATAGTGCTTTTAGCCTGTGACCAGAGGAAGTGGAGTCCTCCTCAGACAGGGTATGCTAGCAGGAAACTGTGGGGAGTGCATTTCACTCAAGACCTGGTCCCACAGCAGCTCATGCAGGATGGTGGGCACCATCCCAGATGTGTGCTGGAAAGCCGTCTCCCTGCTCTCCCTCTCTTTCCTCCTCTCTCTCTCTCTCTCTGTCCTTCTAAAGGATAAGATATACTTTTTAACTTTTATATATTAATCTCTGGGTGAGAAATCTTTTTCTACCCATACCGTGAGCACCTCCTAGGCCTTGCATCCTAACAATTTTAATTTATTGATTTTTCTCTTCATTGTGAGTATATTTTCCTGCTTCTTTGCATGCCTAGTCATTTTTGACTGAATGTCAAAATGCCTTGTTGAGCTTTGTTCTGGAATGAAGTTAAGATACTTGCAAAAAACTTAAGCCTTTTGGATCTTGCTTTTAATATTTTTTCATCAAAACTGGACCCATTTTTAGTCTAGTGCTAATTATTTCCAACAACTGAGACAAGATTCTTCTGAGTATCCAATGTCACAATGTCTGAGTACCCAATGTCCACTGAATTTACAAAGTTTTCCAGACTTGCCAATAGAAGCATATTCTATTCCTACCCATGTTTCAGCACTGAGTACTATTTCCTCTAATTATTTTATTTCAGTATAATAGATTCGATTGGAGAGGGAAGAAGAGAAGTCTTTCCTCCTTTTTGCTGGAGATATATTTAGAATTCTGAAGAATATACAATGGTCATTTCCTTTATTAATATCTTAGACAAAGACATAAAATTTCCCTTTCTTCCTCTAATAAAATAAATATCTCAATATGCTTTGTAGCATTCTGGTTCCCCCAGGTCTCCATCATGTTGACATTATCACATTTGTTGAAATTGGATTGTGATTGATTTCTTTTTATTTCCTAAAATTATCTTTGCATTTAAGATACAGCTTACCTTGTTATCAAATTAGAATTTATTTTCTCCTTCAACATTTGAAAATAACACTCTTTCATAATTTTTATTTAGGATTGCTGTTTTGCTGTTGAAAATGTGAGGTTTATTTCATTTTTATTCCTTTGAACATTGCTTTAGCAGTGCTACTCAAAATGTAGTCCAAAGGCCAGTACCTATACATAAATTGTTTCTTACCAGTTCTTTATTAAACAAGAACAGAAATAGAGTAGGTGTTGCAAAACTTTTAGAGCAAATTGACAGAATACTTTTACTTATGTTGAACCTAATAATAAAATAATTTCCATTTGTAATTGTATATCCTTTTTATTCATTTTCCAGTATTTTATTTTAGAAAATTACTAGTCTGTAATATATTGAATATAAAGCAAGTAACAACACTTATAACAATAACCAAAAAACAAAACAAAAACTTAATTCTTCTCTACAGATTGTTTGAAAAACACTGCTTGGTATAATCAGAAACTCTGGCCATGGAGACCCATGGCATCTTAGGATAAGAGATCTCATAATCAGTGGTGCTTGAGATCACCAATCGAGGACAGAAGTCCTGGAGTTTACAGAGAACAGACTACTGTGTTCATGGTATAAGGCCTTCTGCTAAGTCACTTAACATTGTGCAAATGGAAGGGCTTCATGGCTTTACGTTTGAAGTAAGGGTTGACTGATCCAGAGAATCTAGCCTGGGTGAAGGAAAAGATGTGGGCACCATGAGTCATGTCATAGAAAGAAACATTACTGTCCTCATAATCCAAGAAAATCACAATCTTCTGTGGACACTTTTCTATTGAGAGAGGCTCTTCCAGAGCAATGTTTTGGGAGCAATAGGCGAGAGCCCTATATTCACATCCCGTCTTCTCTAAGACTCTGAATATCTCTGATGGTTCTTTAGATGATCCACTCCCATGTACATGCTCATAAATGCCTAGAGTCCACTCATCCGTGTTCCCGATGTCCACCTCCCAATAATATTTCCCTGATGTGAAGTCTTTCTTATCAAGTGTGATAAGGTTGTCATCTCCTTGCTTATTACTGAGAGATAGATCCTGTGTTTCCTCTCTGCAGTTCTCTTTACTCTCTGGGTCAGAATTATTCTGGTGAAACATTTCATGATTTAGAGTCACAACAGCTAGAAGAAAAAAAAGGGTCACCATTGTATATTTCAGAAACTGTTATACAGGTGAAACCGTAAAGAAAGGCAAAACGTGGAGCCAGTGGTAAAACAACCCCTCCCCTCTCATTGTGTGGTGGGGGTCGCATGTGCTCTTACCGTGGAGTCTATGCTACTTGTCTCATTTTACCTTATTGCTGCTGCTATCAGTGTAGCTCAGGACTTAGCAGAGTGCCTGTGTGAGCCAGGACTTGCAGCTTTTACTTGAGAATACTGTTCTTTCCATGTTCTCCATAAATTAGAAACATGTTCTTCAATTCATACTAGGTCTCACATGCCTCTTTAAAAAGAGCAGTGGAGTAGTCTTGCCATAATGAGCACTTTTTATTTAGTTAGGGGTCTCCTCACCTGAGGAGCTATGTTAATTTCAGTTTTCAGAACCAGGTGGGCGTCACAGGCAAGAAAGCTGTGTCAGTACATGAAGACAGAAACACAGCCAGAGTGGCCAATCCTAGCAGGAAGGTTCAGTTCAGGCTTACATTAAATGATCTTCATGTTCCTCCCCCTCCCTTCACTAGATTAATGGTGCCTCTGTTTTTTCAACTAAGGATGGTATTAGAAAGGAAAAATAAACTATCAGAAGACAGGTTGGAAGGGAGCCAAAGATAAACAAAAACACTCACCGGGCTGGAAATGTTCCTTTCTCCAGTCTGGAAAAGAGCAATACAAATTGAGACTGGAATGCAAACATACCCAGGGAATGAAAAGGAAAAGACACTTCCTTTTTGGGTTCATTACTTTCTCCTTCCAACTCTCCTCACTTCCTTCAGTAAGCTTCTCAAACTCTGGGTAACATGCGGAAACCACAGGACAAGCAGCATACTTTCTGTGCTCTGTCTCAGGTTAGGAACGATGCCCTAATTCAGTCTGATACTGGAGAATAAGCTTTTCCGGCCTGAGCCAGGTTCGGAGCACACCTGGACCAGGTGCCCGGTGCTCAAGGTGCTCTTGCACTGTGCTCTTGAGACCTGTGAGTCCCGCCTCTGAGGATGAAAGCCATAAAATCCTTTTATTCTATTTTATTGTAGTTTCTTCTCAGCCTACGAGCTCCTTAGAAGAGGGCTTAAGCTTTTGGCTGAGGCCTTTACACTGTCCCCTGTTATTTTGGCCCAGTAATGAGATATTTTATATTTTTCTCCAGAGTGAGATTCCTCATGGGGCGTAGGACAGCATTTTCTTCTTTCTGGGGCCACTTCTCTCATAATGGGCCTGGAGGTTTTATTTAGAGGTTGGGTAGTCTCATAGAGTCTTGGGACAATATACAGATAAGGACTTATCCTTAATTTTGATGGGAGCTGCACTGGTCTCTCATTGAACTGACCTCCAGTAAGAAATTTAGCACTCTGATATGTACAGCCTGTGAGTGCTTGAGTCGAGAAGGACGTGTATCCCACTCTTTTTGTCTCAGAGACAAGGAGATGAGGTCAAGAAAGAGAAAGTGACCTGATTCCTCTGCTGTAATTGATAGCGTTGAAACTAAAACTCATGTGTCCTAATTATTAGTACTTTGCTCCCTCCTTTAGAATCACGGGAACACGTTTAAGCAGCTCGTGAGAGAAAACTGTCAATAGAAACTGCTTAAGCTTCACTCTTGGGAGGGCTCCTTTGACCTCTCCCACCAGAGAGGGCTGCGCACAGGGGCCTGGCTCCTTGCTTACTTCCCACATGGACTTTCAGTTCCACGGGGTCAGCGATAACGGCTTATGATACCAACATCTCACGCAGCGTCTGCCATTAAAAATTGCCCAAGTATATGTTCAAGGAATGGCCTAGCATGTTTATGAAGTCCAACTTTATGTCACACATGCACACACATTTGTAAACCCACATAATACACAGACACAGATATTAGAAGGATATTTTCTCCTTCTAGCCAATTTTCTCTACCACCAGGTAAATATATTTTTACATATGATGTTAAAATATTTTGAAAGATTGTTTTTCAATACTTAAAATCTATATCCTTGTATATGAAACTTTATTTTCTTTACTTTGAATCAGTAAAATAAAATATGTAAAATCATAGTTAATATATTTTTCCAAATATGAAGTATATTATCTGCTCTTTTAAACTTTGTCCTATAGAAATGCTAATATAACAAAGTATTCTTTATTCTTCCTAAATCTCATAAAAATCAAATCCTTCCTTCTCCAAAGTACATGGCTTAACAGTTCATATTGAGTTTACCCCACCTAGGTTGTAGAATTTACCAGTTAGAAGTTATTTCTCCTTCATGCTTAGTTCTGGACAACAATGGAATATTTGAGCCATCAAATACGAAATAGCACACATTGATATCAACATTGCAAGTGGACAGATGTGTGTGTGTGTCTGTGTGTTTATGCCTGTACTTATTATGCTCATAATACCAGAGGCACTTGGAAAGATTTAAAACCAGAAAGTTCCTTACCAGGATATATCAGGGCCTTCTTCCAATCTAAAACAGAACAAATCCAGGTAAGACAAGGTGAGACATTAACCTGTGGCTTATATTCCTTTCCTTTCCTCTTATTTTTTTTTTCACGAGTCATCATGAAATCTTTAGTCTTTTCCTCTAAAGAGTGGAGCTGAGAACATGTTGGGCATTGGGACATCACATGGTGTCGAAACAGAGACTCTTACCTTCACTGTACAATGCCTTTCGCCGCTCTGAAAGAAACAGCATTCAATGAGAGACCCAGACAGGTATGAAGGGGGCAAACAAATTCCAGACCAGGCATAAGAAGAAACAAGACTCACCAAGCTCTGCCTTGAGTTTCACTGAAAGAGGAGGAGATACAAAACCCATCAAATTGAGTTTTAGTTGACCCTGAGTTTAGGGAGTAGCTAAATGGATTAAGTTTGGCCTTCCCTTATGGGTCCCTTAGTTAAGTAGATGAGAAAGATTAGCAAACATATACATCCTATCAAAAATGACAAGTGCTAAGAAAAGTTAAGTGAAAAGTGCCACCAGGTCACAGAGGAAGAAATGTCCATGCTTTGCGGGAGTTTAAGATTTCGTGGGTGTTTCTGAAGCTTACTCTTGAAGGATGAGTAGGAAGAGAATTTAGTGCAAGACACTTCCACAAGGAGAAACAGCAGTTGCGACAGAGAGGCATGAAAGAGCATGGTGTGGACTGACCAGCCACACTTCAGGAGCTTTATGACCAACCACTGCCCACTGATCTTCCAGCTTCCCACATGCATTTCTCCTCTCCATAGGACTCTCGGCTCTGTGGAATGCTAGTACCCTGTGTTTCCCTTGGGGTCCTTTGGCACCTTCGATATCTCCATCCACCTGACACAACTGGTATCTCTAGCTTCCCCATAAACCTCTGATCTGTGCTGCTGCCCAGTTTACCTTTGGTCTTCAGTGCCATTTCCTTTTCATCCCTCATCTGATCTCTTTCACGAGATTCTTTTTTACTTTTCTTTATTTCTCTCTTTTTGGCTTCATGTTTTCTCCAGCCAACGTAGCTGAGCCCAGTGAGGAGGAGACCCGGCACAGGGAGAGCCCCAGCCAGGGCTGCCTTCCATGGAGACACCCTGGGAAAGAAGGGCTCTGACAGGGTGCATGGAGACACAGTCAGAGACCAACCTGGGGGGAGGCCCAGCCCTCAGTCCAAGGCTCCCACCAGCCCTCCTTCCCCATCCTGCCCTTGCCATATCCCCTTGGCCTGTGTGCGCCACTGACCTGGGAGGAAAATGGCTGATGCTTTCTCCTGGCCAGAGAGGGGATTCTGGATGGAGCAGGTCACATTGCCCATGGAGCTGTCCTTGACAACAAGAGAGGCCTCCACATGAAAAAGCCCATCTCCATCTTGGGTCTGAGACTCTGGGAGGGATGGCAGCTTCACTCCCGCTGTGTCTCTCCACTGCACCCTGGGTTTGGGGAACCAGCCACCTGAGGAGCACAGCACTCTGATCCCACCTTCCTGGGGCCCCATCATGTGTACATGAGGGGCAGAGCCCAAGCTTAAGGAGAGAAGGCGCGTGCCTGAGGTTGGTGGTCCTGGGGGCTCAGAGACTTGAGGCTGAAGGCCAGGCTGCCCTTCAGTTGGTTGAGTATACCAAAGCTCAGGGTCAGCGTCAGGCTGATTTGTGGTTCAATTTAGAAATCAACTTACTGCCTTTGCAAGTACTGCCACTGTACTTGGACTGATAGAGCTTTGGGGTCATTCCAGGAAGAGAAAACAATGGGGACAATTAAAACTAGAAAAGGAGTTTAATTCTATTAATTTTCTTTTCTGATTGGGTCAAAATTAATGTTTGAGAATTTCATTATCTATCCGAACAAATAATACTACTGAATTTTCTGGGGTCCTTTGGGATGTCAAAACATCTTCAGGAATTTAAATTCTTTGGCATTTAAAGCAAATAGAGTAGGCAGTCTTAGCCTCACCACACAGTTTAGGGCACTGACATTCTGCCACCGAAAGGAGCACATCAACACCTGGACGACCACGAGCAGGGCCAGGTCAGGAGCAGAGGCCCTTGCCTTCTCTTTGCTTCACATCATAACTGATGCTCTGGGCCCAGTAAACATACCTACAACATGCAGCTGCACAACAGCCTCTTGGAACAGGTCACCATCTTGAAAACGACACCGGTATTGGCCATCGTCAGAGACCCGCACTTGTCGTATCTGCAGGACCACGTCCCCCTTGCTGAGGGAGGCTACCACCAGCTCGGCCCTGCCACGGTACTCCAGCATTTGCTCCCCACCTGGGTCCTGTCCATTCTGGAACACCAGCACAGCGGGGGAAAGCTGCGCTCGATACCACCGGATGTCCATGTGGGCTGTGCTCTGCTTGGGGGACAGCTGGCAGGGCAGAGTGGCATCTTCCCCAAGCAGCACTACAATAGGTTCAGCTGGTCCCTTCACAGAAAACCTGGACACTGTGTGAAAATCAGACAGATCGGGGAAATGAATGAGGGACAATGA
>CAUYSK010061188.1:0-19433 GCA_963575035.1 Avahi laniger
TATATATCATCTAATTTACCTCAAACCAATTTGTATAGTTAGATATTACTGTTAGGTAGACCATAAGGGACCTCAGGCCCTCCTGGGGGCAAAGGTGGGCAGCCTGAGCAATTGCCACACCTGGAGGAGGAGAGCATGCCCTACCAATCTGCCAGTCAGAACTTAGTGCTCCAACTGCAAAAGAATGCAGAGGATTCACTAGCCACGAAGGGCCAAGCTGCACAGGCACAATAGGGTATGGAAAATGACCTGGAACAACCTAAGGCTAATTATAATGTAATTAGCTTAAATCTGCAATGTGGTTCACCCCCATAAAAGGGCTTCAAATGGGCTCATTGGAGATCCGCATGAACAGTAAGACTCAGGTTATAAAACCCCCAGCTGTCCATCAAAGTAGTTCAATGGTGATGTTTGAATTATGAGGAGGGCCCAATATAAAACAGGACCCCAGACCATTACTGGGTCCTTCCTGTTATGACAGGGGGTCTGTTCCTTGTCTGTGGCGAACATATTTTACTTTACTCCATAAACTTCACCTCGTGCTTGCCTTACTTTGATGTATCTGGGTCATTCTTCAGCCAAGAGCACACCAAGAACCCAACTACGACCCGACAATACTATCACTACTAATCAAACAATAAAATGACAAGAGGCATAAAGGCATCCAAAATATACAAAGAATAACTGGATGAATAAATGAATGATTTGTCCCAAGTTCCCATAATGCTTAAAAATCAGGACATGTAATCAGAATTCCATCACCCTTATTGATGTTATTGATGTTATTTTCACATGTTAATCAGATATTTTTTATTACATCTACACTAGAGAAATCATTGACTCAATATGAAAGAAAAATTCCAAAATCATTTTGAGGGATCGTTCCATGCCTTAGTTTCCAAAATAGCTGAATAATGGAGTAGCACATCTTATATTTTCCTGGGTAGAGCTTGAGCCCATTATCCGAAGTGAGATATCACAAGATCAGAAGAATAGGCTCCTCATGTACTCGCCATCAAATTGGCACTGACTAATCAACACTATGGTGCTCACACAGTAGTAATATTCTCCAGGGATTAGGAGATTGGTGGGGAGTAAATTCACAATTAATGGACATGGTAAGCATTGCAGGGGGGAAGGGAACGCCTCTAATCCTCACTTGGGTGAGGCAAAGACATAAAATGTAACCAGACTGTTTGTACCCTCATAATATCCTGAAATTAAAAAAAAATAGCTGAATAATTGTAATCACTTTCTCTTCTGTGTGAAATTGGGTTGTATAACAGGAAAATATAACACCTTTTGTTGGCATTCTGTGGGACAACGTAGACTATTACATTTTGTTTCAAAATGTTTCTTTTATACATATGTGCTATATTAGTCTATTGGCATTTTGAAACGACTTTATTTACATTTAATAATTAAAACATTGATATTTAACCCCAGACAGATCTCTAAACTCTTTTTGAAGTCCCCCGTAATGATGTCTTTTTCATTTAGAAGAAGTACATTGAGTATTATCTGTTTGTAAGCATGGATTCTATGTTGCTATATTTTCACATTTATATGTCATAATGAAAACATTCAACCAATAACAAGCTATTCTTTTTAAATTAACAACCCACTAAAGTTCAGAATCAGCAATCTTAGAACAGCATCATTAACCTTTAAGAAGTCTGTGCTCATTGTATATGCCAATTTTGATGTAATATTGGAGAATCCAGTATAGTCATGCTCATTTCACTGACTTTACCACTGACTTATAAATTAATAGATGAAAAATAAAATCTTATGGTGAAATAACATGACCATAATTAAACCTTATAACCTTTTCTATTTGGGGAATGACATTTTGATAAATTGAAACTGTAATTAACTTTTAGCAAGAAATTATATTGGACAGAAACCTTTACTCCTTGCTCTTGGAAACAATGCATCCAAACATTATTTAACTTTAAAAAGGATTTAGGAGGGTGGATTTGTTAATTCTGGTAGGATTCTCTAAATTTGAAGATGAAAGATATCAGCAGAAGTTTAGTCATTTGACTCATACGGAAAACAAGAAATTGGATTACAACAGCCATAAGCATGTCTGGATCATTGCAGAATTTACTTTTCAGATCTGTTAAAATTTTTATTATGAAACAATTTATTAGGCAGGACAGAACCAAAGAAACTATCATGCTGTTTATAATTAACATGTTATCTTTTGGGTATTAAATGAAAATGTGAATAATAAACAGTGATACTTTCTATATTTTGAACAAACAATAATTTTAACATAATTAAAATAATCTAAATTTAAAATTTAAAAACAAAATTTTTATTGAAAACAATGGACATATCACTATTGTAGAATATAGTGAGTCGTTTTTATTTTGTGAACTTGAGTGAGCCTCAGCTCTTCTTTAAAATCGTAAGATTAGGATCAATCATTCATAAGATATATTCCAAGTCTGAAATGATCAATAAATGAGTAATAATGATGTATTAAACTAATTTTTTTATTATTTTACTACTTACATAATCCTCTTAAGATCTCTAAGATTTAAATATTATTATAAACCACATTGTATAGATAAATAAACTCAGATAATTTAGAATGTTCTTATTTTGACCCACGTTTTTTAATTCTAAATTCAAGGTCTTTATATTATGTATGTGTATACATTAATAAAAAGTGAATAGAGTAGAAAATAATATTTCTTATTTTTATTCCTAAATGTATATTATAGGCATAAAATTTTAGCAATGTTAAGGCAATAAATAATTCTTGATTGAACTGATTACATTTAATTTCTTTACTAACCTACTTACTTTTCATAGCTTTTAAGTATATTACCTTAAAATTATTATTCATTGTTTTAAACTGGAAACAATCAACTTCTAATATATAATGAATATTAAGACTAGAATGTTCTTATTAGCTCAGACATCATTCTAGTGATCCCAATATATGGGTTTTTATTTACACACTTTACATCAGTCTTTGGCAAACTATGGCCTACTGACTGGTGAAATATTTTTTAAAATAAAGTTTTATTGGAACACATCTCAACACAAATGCACATTCATTTATGCATTGTTTATGACTCCTTTCCCACTACAAAGCTGAGGAATTGAGGCAGAGACCCTATGGTATGTGAGATCTAAATCTTTACTAACTGACCTTTACAGAAAGTTTATTGATCCTCACTTTAGGTAATTAAAATCTCTTAGCCCAAGAAAGGTGTTCTTAAGCTACCTTCCATGCAAGAGGGCCAAATATAAAATCCAAGGTATCTGTGAAAACAAAAAGGGGAAAAACTTTTGAATCTTTATTTACTTTTAATTGAAATTTAGTATTATGTTCAATTACTAATGAAATCACACATCATAATAGTATTATCTGTATTTTTTTACTTTGGAAATAATAAAAATTATAAATATTTTTATAACATAATAATGATTGCATACATCTTAAAATATTATTAACATTTATCACTGCTTTTAAATTGTGGTACTCAGACACTCTAAAATATCTTTAATATGTTAATAAATAAGCACATCTAATAGAATACAAAAAAAGGTTAAAAAATATTTCAGTGCTTTCTTTTTTTTAATATTTATTTCTTTTGGAATCCTTTATATTGTGTATGTTGTATTTTAAGATATTATTTGGAGAAGGTTCTATAGGTTTCACCAAAGTATGAAAGGGACCTATAGCAAAAAAATAAACAAATAAATGAATAAAATAAAATAAAAAATAAAATAATAAAATAAAATAAAATAACTGCTATTCCAATATGCAAACAAACCTTTGAGATCGCAATTAAATTGTATTTATTAAGATTCTGATAGCAGGTATCAAATTGACATGGAATATAACTCGATGAATATTCCATAAATAAGGAAATGTCAGCCATTACTCCTTGTTTAATTACATCTTGGTTAATACAACATTCAATGCTGGTGAACTCTGAGAATGATTTGCAAGACCAGATTAAAATTCCAAATTGCCAACAATAATCGTGTGATTGTGTCTTGCTCTTTCAAATTTGGAGATTTCATTTCTCTTGAAATTAATATTCAAGAGGACAATCTCTTCTTGAAAAGAATTATTTTATTAATATTGAAATGTCTTCCATTTTCTTTTATCCTTATTTTAGCCTGAGACTGGAAAAGTACTTTCCTATTCTTTGGTTTCGATGCTTCCCTCACATTCATATATTCGTCACAGAAAATAATCTTTGAAGGAATTATCTGCACAATATGTACAGGTTTTTGTAATATAAGACTGCTATGTTATAGAAAGACTGGAAAATTAAATATGCACAGTCCTTTCCACTTATGTTTCTAGTTAATTGATATTTGAATCTCAAAGCAGTATCACCAACTGCTTTGAGATTCTAATGTCAAAAAAATATAATGAAAATACACTATGAGAAGATGTTCTGACATTTAGTTGGAGATACTGCTTTGATGCTGCTTATTCTCTGATCAACATTCTTTGCTAAAAATCTATAAAGGTCAATGTCATTAATTATATGTAATTTTCTGATTCTAATATACTTAGTGTGAATAACTAGAAATAAAGGGTGATAGAAAGATTATACATCAATATTAAATGAAAAATTTTTAAATCTATCTCAGCTTATAAAGTGAAATAAAAATTATATTGTCTTCAATGTGCTAATGAGATAAGAATCAGACATCCTACAGGCAGTTAGGGCAGAGGTTAGAAGGAGAAGACTAACAGCATAAGAAAGTCACAAAAATGTGAATATGCTTAACTAAGGTAAATGTAACCAACAGGAACCCTTTAGTTATTTGGCTTTAGCCATAACATCTTTATCTAAGGTAAAAG
The DNA here is from genome assembly GCA_963575035.1 of Avahi laniger. Taxonomy (NCBI): domain Eukaryota; kingdom Metazoa; phylum Chordata; class Mammalia; order Primates; family Indriidae; genus Avahi; species Avahi laniger. The sequence continues at coordinate 4,847 of CAUYSK010061188.1, forward strand.
GGGGAATTTCTTTATTTGGAGCATGTGCATAGTTGAGGTGACAGTGTCCCTGAATTAGTGCCTTCATTGACGTAGTAAAAATCACACCCACCAGCACTATGACAGTTTGCAAGTGCCATGGTGACTCCTGGAAGTTACCCGATGAGGTTGATCAAGAGGAGAGTTCCCAGTTCTAGGAACTGTCCACCCCTTTCCCAGAAAACCCATGAATATTTTTTCCCCAGTTTAGCATAACATTAAGATTTAATATGAAAGAACACACCCTAAATCTGGGGTGACTCCGTTCCTCTCTGCATCAGTCTGCTCTTCTCTTTTCTGTAATAGTGTCCTTTGCTTTTAATAAAGCTCTTTGCTTTTGCTCATAGTTTGTTGTCTGAATTCTTTACTCTCACTCATGACCTTGCACTTGAATTCCTTCCTGCATGGAGGGCAAGAACCCCCTATGCCAGTGTGCGTGGTGGTCTGCGCCAGTATCACTGATATAATTGTACTCTAAAAGAGTAAACATAATATTAACTACAGTCAATAATCATACTCTAAAAGAGTCAACATATTAATTCCAGTCAGGATTTTTTTTAGATCTTTTCATTCCCCTTTAAATCTTCATTAGTCTGACATTTGAAATTAGTTCTGTTGATTGGAAATTGTACACTCTTTGGGTTTAATAAAAATGTTAGTCACAATGTCAAACTACTTTTAATTAGACTCATATTGTTCTTACTCTTGTATTAGGAACATAAGATATAAAAGTGATAAGACAGATGTGTGAAAAATTCTGTTACTGATACTAACCTCTTTGTTTTAATTTGGCTTTAATAAATTTTGAAATTCTGTGCCTGAAAGTACATAAAGCAAACATTTATAATCAGGACAATTTGTATCAGGAGTTAAATTGTGATTCAAATGTGATATTTCAGGCAGCACTCAGAGCACTTTTTTGCTCTATTGTGACATCTATCCAAATAAGGAATCTGCATGTTGTACCAAAAGTGCTGTTTAGAGTCAATTGATTGAAATTTTTATCTATGAATTAATGATATTTTTAATAATTTAGCATTCGCATTCTAGAATTATAAATAACAGACTTCATTTTATGATAGTAACTGTTCATCATATTTTAGTCAACATAGATAAAAGTATATTTAACTAAAATCTAGACTATACCAGCTTGTTAGATCATGTTTCTCCTATATCTTGCCTCTGTCATAACATCTTCTCATAGTATATTCCCAATACTTTTTAGCATATTTTTTGATTTTCTTAATAATATGATAATCTTCTGCAGAGATAAACCTTTAGTTCTGAGAAGGCAGAAACTGCCTACAACTTTAACATTACATTTTTTCCCAGGATCTTTAAAATTGTTCAAAACATTCTAATACCTTATATTGAATGGAGTCACCTTCTTTTGTAAGTATGCACAACCTCGTGCTCTAAAATGGGACTCTCTTACTAGATCTATTTTTTAACTTTCTCTGTTTCTTATTAAGGTACAGATAAAACTTTGAGCCAAAAGTGGCCATAGGAAATTTCTAGGTTGATATCCTGCCTTGGTCCTGCCTGGATATTCTTTAATTTTTTACATTTTTATCTGTCTTGAATTCTCTTCTGTATCCCACGCAATTAAACACTTCTTGCCAATCTGGCAATATCTTTAAATTAAGGATTGGTTTCCCCCTGATGAAAATTATGCCTGTCAGTGTCTGTTGTTTACAATATTTTATACTATCTTAAATTTGTGATATATAGATTGTATTGAACCATTTAAAAGAGCTTCACATACTGTTGGTTTTTTCAGTGTCGATTTATTCTCCTCATATCCTCGCTGCCTTCACATCACATACTTTCACGTAAAAATAGTGCATGGCCAGAAGAAATAAAATGCAAAGTTCTACTTTTTACTCCCCATTAGCTAAAATTCCTTCACTCCTGACTTCCTTCCCACACCAAAGGCTCAAATTTCTTCATAATTTTGATTATGAACAAGCATCCTGAGGATAAAATACAGAGCATTAAGCTTATTGTAAAAATAACAATGAAGAAGAGCTATGATAGTACCTAATTTATAAACTGTCCATCCTTAAGACAGACTATGCCTTATTTCTTTAATGTCTTAGTCTTCCCTTGGCAATCAGGGTCAGAGTGGCCCTCTTTTTAAGGTGGTGAACATTCAAGGGATAAATGCATTTAGTAGATCATTGGAACTCTAAGGATACTTCTTAAATGATAGTTCTTTCTCTTTTCCTGTTTGCAACACTCATAGGATATCAAGTGTCTGGTAACTGCTATGTGTCCAACTGAAATTACTCTGAATGCCAGAGAACCTAAACAAGACAATGACTGAGCAACGATTGCTATCTTGAAGGCTGTTACATCACAGAGGAAGATTAGCAGATAGTTTGAGGGATCTACTATGAGAGAGGCTGTAAAGCAAAATGACATCTTTTCATCTCAATATCTGATGCAAAAAAATCAACAGAAGAATGAAGGAGATGAGAAGGGTAATGTTTCAATTATTATGTTCTCTATTCCTTCTTCTTGATTCTCCCTTTCCTGAAACTGAAAACTGCCAATTCCAGTGGTATGACATTGGAACCATCATTGCTGTAAACTGCTAGAGACAATTTTCCTATATTCTTCTACTTTTAATGTTAGTTTTCTCTTTTTTTCCTCTTGTAATTTGGTGCTTTTGTTGTTGTTGTTGTTACTTCAATCTCATTCTCAGTTAACTCAAATAACGTAGTCTTTAATACATTAGCTAGTTTGAAAGATACTTTTCAAAATTAGGAACTGTATTAGGGCTTCCTCAGGAAGTAGTGATTGCAAATTAGCAGCTTTGTGGCATTAACATATAAAGGAGAAAGTTCTCCAGTATCAAACATAGGCATGCAACTAAACTTCTATATTCAAATTGAAGGATAAGAAAACAAATCTTAGTAGATGTATTGGAAAACTTTTCCTAAGTGTTATTTGAAGATTTTTCACATGCATTAGGTATTTTATTGATTTCCTTGCGTATGTGCTTTTTAGCAGCATAAAGAAGCAGTGCAATGGATACAAAAAGTGTCTCTGCAGTATAAAACTTAAATATATTCTTTTAAGTTTTAGTTTTCTCCAGAAAACACAATTTAAGTAATGCAATGGCTGATTTCATGCACTTTTTTGACACAGCTTGAAGATCTAGATAGAAACAGACCAAAGATAGACTAATAGTAAATTTGTACTTTCTTTTCTGGTTTAACCTAAATTTTTAAGATTTGAAAAATATTTTTAATTATAATAAAAGGTATATGTGAGCTTTTTGTGTTTATTTGAGAAAAACACATTTCTTCTGCATTTGGTAATGTTTAGATTGAAGTTTTAGAAAAAATTCTTTTAATACAAATATGGATATTTGACTCACATATCTAACTGATTTTCTGCTTCTACATCAAGTATCATCAGTTTTCTTTCATTGGTAACAAGATTTTTTTTTGAAGTTAATAGTATGAGACAGTGCGTAAACTCAAGCACGAAGAAGAAAACATCTTTTTGTTATAGTAGTATTTTCCATAAAATTTAATTTCATAGTTGAAAATAAATGTGATGAATTGATGCTGTTGTCATCTCATTTATAGGTTTAGAAAATAGCTTTAAAATTATGTAATTATAAATATAAGCATATTCAATTTTGCATTCAATACAGTAAAACCTAATCTGCTAGGCTAAGTAAATAGAACTATTCCAACAAAAAATTACCTTAAATTAGTGGATATTACTAGGAAAATGGACTTTATTATTCCTAAGTAGAGTATATATAAGTGTTTAAACAGGATAATAATGACACTTTAATAATTAACTTAAATAAAAAGATTATTTATTAAATTTATTTAGCCACTAAACAGTAGTTTTACAGTATGGTGTTTTGAATATTCATGTTGCTTTACAGGTTATAAATATTAAAATTGTAAAGCACCTTCAGAATCTATACAGCTAAGTTCTAAATTGATAATTATAGTCATTATCTGATAGAAGTGGGTAAATGACAAGAAATGAATGAGAGGACTAGATCTTGAAAGATCATGATGGGATTGGTTTTCCATGCAAATTAACTAGACTCACACCATATTATAGGATCTTTCTTAAGTTTTTTTGAGAAGGAATGTTTATGATCAAATTTTGTACTACATAGAGTACTCTGGTAGCAACTGTGGTAATGAACTAAAGTGCTAGAGATAGGACTAATATACTAAGATATTGCCATAGTCAGGAACAGAGTTGAGCTAAGAGAAAATTAAGGTTATATTGGGATGAATGAGAAAGTAAAAAGAGGTCACAGTTACTCTAAGAAGGTCATCCACACAAATTGCTGAATTGCACCCACAAGGTCAACCAAGGTGAAACTACAGAAGAGGGATGGAAATATGACGTTCAAGGACTGACGGCAACTACAATCATTAAGACAACAAAACCAACCCACCAACCCACTTTTGAGAAAACAACTAGGGAGATTGAAAGTCGTCCTTAAAAATTTGTGTGAGGCAGGTGTGAAGGAAGCAAGGGGGATGTTTAGTAGCTGAGGAAAAAGCAGCCAGAAGTAGCAGTGCAAAGACTGATTGAAGAAATGGTTTTGAAATCTGATCTTTGCCTGAATTTTCTCTTTGCTCCATGGTCAGAAAACTCTCTCTAGACAGTAAATTACCACAAGCATAGGATTTATCTCATTTGTTTCCTACTTCTCTGGATCATTGTCCTTTCTTGCCTGATGTCCAGGCAAGTGAAAACTATTGTTTCAGATATTAATATTTTGTCTGGATTTTTAATAGTTTCAAGAAGGTGACTGTATCTGGTTTCTGTAAGTCTGCTGGAAGAGCAGTCATATTAGAATTTGATATTTTATTTTCAATGGCAGGTATAGGCCAATTTTTTCTATAAAGGGCCAGATAGTAAATATTTTCATTTCATCAGCTATACAGTCTCTGTGATGACTACTCAACCCTGCTGTATTTATGCAAAAACAGTTAAAGACACTATGTCTTGCAAGATTTGGTTTGCAGTGGGCCAGAATAACTTGCTAAACCCTTGCTGAATTTGGTTGTTCTATGATAACCACTAAAAATTGGGAAATAGTGTATAATTTTTCACACGACAGAAGTAAAATAATAAAATTAGATAGGAATATCTATATAGTCTCTCTGATGACTACTCAATCCTGCTGTATTCATGCAAAAACAGTTAAAGACACTATGTCTTGCAAGATTTGGTTTGCAGTGGGCCAGAATAACTTGCTAAACCCTTGCTGAATTTGGTTGTTCTATGATAACCACTAAAAATTGGGAAATAGTGTATAACTTTTCACATGGCAGAAGTAAAATAATAAAATTAGATAGGAAATTTAAAAATAAAATTCCTAAAGAAACCATATTTTTTTTTTTTTAAAGAAAATCCAAACATAGAACATATAGGGCAATTGGAAAACACATAAGATTTATTTAACTCAAACATATTAGGAATTACATTTGGCGTACATGGACTAAATAAGTTGTTTAAAAAACAAGTGCTATCATTTGTATTAAAAGACACTAATTTCTGGTAAGTGGTATATAAAAGATAAAAATATACATTCATTTTTAAAGTGAAGGGAGGAAAAAAGATGCACTATACAAATGTAACTAAATAAAAAATGTTATAAATATATTGATATTAGACAACATAAATTTTAAAAGAGAAGACATAGGTGATTTTATGTTAATAAAAAATTTAAAATTTCTAGAAAGATGTAAACATTTTCAATGTGTAGGCATCTAGTAACATGGTCTCAATATATCACCTATAATTTCTTTTCTCAGTGTTTTATAGTTCTTCCTATATAGGTCTCTCACCCCCTTAGTTAAATGTATTCCTAAATATTTAATTTTCTTTGATGCTATTGTGAAAGATGTTACATCTTTGGTCTTTTTTTTTATTTCAGGTTATTATGGAGGTACAAACATTTGATTTGAAATATCATTTGCATTTAAGAAACATTTTTATTTATTTTTTAATTGACAAAAATTATATATATTTATTGCGTACAACATGATGTTTTAAGATATGAAATTGTGGAATGGATAAACCCAGCTAATTAAAATATGTATTAGCTCACTCACTCATCATTTTTTTGTGTTTTGAGAATACAAAACCTATTCTCTTCACGATTTTCAAAAATACATTGTTACAATATATAATCACTATGTTGTACAACAGATATCTTGAATGTATTCCTCCTATCTAATTGAAATTACACCACCACTTATTTGATTAACATTTCCCCAATGTCCCCTTCCCAGGCCCTGGTACCCACCATTATACTTTCTACTTTTATAAGTTCAACTTTTTTAGCTTCCACATATAAGTGAAATCACGTAGTATAACATTTGTCTTTCTGTGACTAGCTTATTTCACTGAACTCACTGTCCTTTAGGTTCATCTGTGTTGTCACAAATTTCAGGATTTCCTTCTCCTTCAAGGCTGAATATTATCCCATTATTTATATATATATATATATATATATATATATATATATATATCGCATTTTGTTTATCCATTCACCTGTTGATGGACACTTAAGTTGATTCCGTAATTGGCTATTGTGCATAATATTGCAATGAGCATGATAGTACAGATATCTATCTCTTCCACATACTGATTTGATTTCCTTTGTATACAAACCCATAGCGGGATTGCTGAAACATACAGTAGTTCTATTTTCAAGTTCTTGAAGAGCCTCCATGTTGTTTTCCATAATGGTTGTACTAATTTATATTCCCACCAATAGTTTACAAGGGTTCTCTTTTCTCCACATCCTCACCATTGTTGTAGAACCCTCGAGGGCGTTTCAGTCTAGGTCTAATTGCTTTTTGCACAAAGATCCAATTATTGTGACAAGAAGGATTGCCAAGGAAGAAAGGAAGTTTTTAATATGACAGATGTCTTGTCAGGAGAATGTGAGAAACTTCCTCAGATCCATTACTTCAACCACCTGAGATCACGGGCTTTTAAAGGAGAGGTCATGTGCCTTGGGGCAGGTCGTCGTATGACTAACAAGGGCCTGTGTGCATTTGGGGCAAGCTGTGGCAGTGGTGAATCTTGGCATCAGGACGTCTCCTCAGGGGCCTTCAGAATCTCAGCTCCTTTGTCTTGCAGAAAAGCCATAATTCCTGGGAAATAACTCAAAAGATCAAGTAGTTAGTTAAGGGAGAGGATTATAAAAAATGTAGAGGACATTTAAATTTGTTCATAGAGCCAATTACACCACCACTTATTATTTTTTGTTTTTTTGATAATAGGCATTCTAATAGGAATGAAGTGACCCATGATTGTGATTTTAATTTGCATTCCTATGATAATTAGTGGTGTTGAACTTTTTTTTATAGACCTGTTGCTCATTTGTATATCTTCATATGAGAAATGTCTATTTAATCACTTGCTTATTTTTCAAAATAGGTTATTTTTTTGCTTTTGATATTGAGTTGAGTTTCTTATATACAGTTATGAGCACATAACATTTCAGTCAATAACAGAGTACATATAGATGGTAGTCTCACAAGATTATAATACTGTGTTTTTACTATATCTTTTCTGTTTAGATATGTTTAGATATACAAGTATTAATACTTACCATTGTGTTATAATTGAGAACAGTATTCAGTACAGTCATATTTGGTACAGGTTTGTAGCCTAAAAGCAATAGGCATATAGCCTATGTGTAGTAGGCTATACTATCCATGATGTTCCCATGATGACAAAATTACCCAATGAAGCATTTCTTAGAACATGTCCTGATTGTCAAGTGATGCATGACTAAGTTTTTAATATTAACCTGTTATCAGATATGTAGTTTGCTAATATTTTCTGTCATTCAGTACATCATTCTTTCACTCTGTTGATTGTTTCTGTGGATGTGCAAAAGCCGTTGGGTTTCATGTGATCCCATTCGTCTGCTTTTGCTTTTGCTGCTTCTGCTGTTGGGCTCATAGCCAAACAATCCTTGCCCAGGCCAATATTGTGAAACTTTCCCCCTGTATTTCTTCTAGTAGTTTATGGTTTCAGGTTTCACATTTAAGTCTTTGATCCATTTTTAGTAGACTTTTGTATCTAATGCAAGATGGGGGTGTGATTTCATTCTTTTGCATGTGGATATCTAGTTGCCCTGGCACCATTTATTGAACAGTGTGTCCTTTACCATTAGAGATATTTAAAAAAAATTTTCTGAATTTATTTTCCAACAAAGTTTAATAAACAATAAAAATAAATATTTTAAGAGGTTCACATTTTATGAAATACAATAAATACAATGATTTATTTGTGATTTGCCTACATTTAATTTGATTATATTGTTAATATATTTTAATACATATGCTTGTTTCAAAATATTTTATTTCAAGAATACTGTCATTCTTCACACTGACATAAAAAGTCCTCTGAATGGCATACTGTTCTTAAAGTGATAAATTAAAGCCGTCTACTATTTAAGGAGGACACAGTTCTTCAAACACCTGAAAAGACTCTAGAAACTGGTAACATCTAATGGACAAAGTTTAGGGGAAATTTACTTTCATTACCTCTCCATTAGTATTCATAGAAAGAGTAGGCAATCAATGCAAATGTGATAGTGAAAACACTGGTTCAATATTTCTCAGAACTTATTTTAGTTTCCATCTATAGACCTGTTAGACTGCTAATTGTGAGTTATAATGAATAATATTAGGATTAATTATGTGATAATTTTTAGCAACAGAATTAATAAAATTGAATGACATAATTGATTTGTGTAGTTAATTATGCTCTAATCTTAATAATTCTAAATCTAGGTTACCAAGATTTATTTTAAATACAGTGATAAAATTTAATAAGATAGGTGTGACAAATTAAAATGGAAAGTTAAACTAATTCTTTTATATTTTATAATACTTTACCATTTTTCCTGATAAAGCAATCATTAGAAATGTGAATCAGCTACATTTTCAACATATCCAGTGTTCAACTAAGAAAAGGCCATTTCCAAAAATCCATGTGAAACTTTTTTATATTTATGTTGGAGTTATCGAGTATTTATAAAACTATTAAAAGAGAACTTATGTGTGTGTGTCACTTTTTTTAATATATGGAGAATATTGCACAGACAGAAGAAAATTAAAATTCATTCTTAGAATGTGAAGAGTCAAAGCGAAAGAAATGCACTAGGCATTCCCATTTACAAAGGAGCATAGAAAGAACTGAAACATGTATAAATATCTCATGAAATTCTGTTTCATTTTTTCTATGCTAAAAGATTGACTGTTTTGGAAAAAATAAATTTTAATAATCAGATTATGTATGATATGCATTTCTTATAAAATATTGTCTCTATGTTAATATATACTTTCTCCTTTAACCTAAGAAAATAAAAAAGGATTACTATGTATCTATATATACTTGGGTGATTTAATTTTACTTTATTCTCCACAGGTTTTTTGAAATATTGTTAAACATAAAAATTCTACAGATTTTTCTTGTAGTTGAACTTGAGTAATTGATAGTTTTATTTTCACTGCATTTAATACATTTATCTGAATGAGCTATTGTTGTGGGAAATGGTAGCCTGGGAGAACAAGGGTGACTGTCTTGACATCTCAGCCTTATGTTTTAGATTGTCTATTCCTAACTTGGGCATTAAGTAATAATTATTTAAACAGCTAATAGGAATACAAACAAAATAAAGACTATAACCTTTTACATATGTATTCTCAGTTGGTTTAGTATTGCACTTATATTAAAACTGGAGGAATTTAAAGCGTGAGTGTTTCCAAATCTCACAACATTTTCATGTAATTCTAGGATTTTATCTAGCAAATTTTATTTGGATACAAAGGAGTATGAAACCTACTTGTAAAATAGATTCCCTAATAATACAAATTCTTTGTGCATATTTTTTTTTTTAATTCAGGACATTATGGGGGTATAAACATTTTGGTTACATGTAAGGCATTTGCATTGCCCAACTTTATCAGAGTGCGCTAATGCCATCAATTGATTATTTTATGTCACTTTCTGTAGGTACTGCATTTCATAGACTGAGATTCTTATTTTATTGAACCTCACATTTCAGGTCCGAATTTTGCTAATATTTATCTGAGCAATTTTTGCATGAAATTGAAAACTAAAACCCAACAAAATCAAACTTCAATAAACAAAAAGCAAAACAAAATAAACAACATAAAACATCAGAGAAACTAAAACAAATATATCACGACTTATCACAAATCCAGGTTGACTTTTATCTCCATTTCCGTTTAAAGTTTCTTATTGCCGCTTCCTTTTCTTCAGAGAATGAAATAAAGGATCCCCTTAGAAGTAGAGGAAATGCACATATAGAAGATTTTTAAGAAGCACATATTAATCTTGTATCATTCTCCGAAACATTTGATTGCTTTACCTAAATCCTCAAATCACGCCTATTCCATCACTTTTATATACACAGTTTAATACAATTAGTACTCAAGAAGTTGAATTCAATCTCATTATAAGCACAGTAGTGAGTAAAAACATATCCATTCAGTAAGGATGTGTTTATTTTACAACTAGCAACAAAATCTCTATGGTCTCTCTGCAGTACCATTCCTTCTTGCAGTTTGGAAAGTCACTTCCCCAAAGAAGCATTTTATACTAGCTAGGGAATATCTTAAAATTGCTTGATGAAATTAAATGCTTTTGTTGGCATGGATTTGATTTACTCTCCTTTTGTCTTATGCCATAAAAATAAAAGTGACAAAAATGACTATAGTTTAACCAGCTCCCTGCATAGGTGAATTTCTGTTGTTGCTGTCATTTTATTATTAATTTTATTTCTTTAAAGCAATGAATCCTTTTGAAGTATTTTCCAGTTTCTAATGTTTCTCTGATAATAGAGAATAACAAAAACCATGAATACAAATATAGGATACAAAAATAGGGCTTTTGTATCAATGAGCTGATATCAATAGAGGCATGCATGTTTAATGTGACTTGCAATAATTAATTATCTCTTATTACTTGAGATATTAGAAAAAAATTCTTTGTTTTTGTTAGGTGCAGTTCAAGAGGGAAACACATGAAAGCCTCACTGTGTAGCAAAATGCTGTTTATTTTGCGCATCTGGGTATAGACGGGTGGAGGCCTAAAGAGTGTCCACAAGAGAAAAGGGGAGAGCCTTGGGTTTTATGGATGGTTTTTCTGGGGGAGTAAATAAATTTTTTTTAGATAACCAGGAGGGATAAGGAAAGTTTCCTTCTTGCATTCTGTTTCTTTATCTCCCTAGGGAAGAACTGGGAGGGAGAAGAGTAGTCCTTATCAGGAGGGATAAGGAAAGGAAAGTCCCTTTTACATTTCATTCCTTTATCTCCCTAGGAGTCTGGCAAAGGCTATGTGCCTAATAGACTCCTAAGAAGGGGAGAGTGGTGGGTTTTATAAGAGGTTTGAATGGAAGTTTGGGGAGGGTGAATTCTTTAAGCTTAACAGTTTTCTTTTTTAAAATTCTTTTCTATAAAAGATAAACTTCAAAATTGAAAGTTAACCAGTAGGAAAAATAAAGGTGGAAACACACAGTGATTGTTTTCTGTTTTAGATATTTTCCATCTACTAAACTCTGTATCTTTACCTATCTGCTTTTCTCCCATTTTCCATTAGTTTCTTTTTATGCTGCAATTTAATGATGAGGCTATTTGCCTTTTTTCTTCAAAATTTGATAAAAATTTCCCCCGATTTTGTTCAAATTCTTCATCCATCAAGAAAAATTGTATTCTATGAAAACTTACCTTATTCTACAGCCTATAATATGTATTTTCATGTTTATGCACTAAAATTGCACACAGTTTTGCCCAGTGGTGTTTACCTGCTGTTTATTTATTTATTTATTTTTTTATTCAAGCTACTTTGAAAGCTGCATAAGAAAGTGATATTTCTTTCAGAGACTTTCACAGCCCTAACCAACATGATTTAAAACAGAAATAAAAATCAACTGATTAATTTTTCATTATTAAATATATTATAAAACAATACCAATAGTAGTATTGAATTCCTTTGCAATATACAAAGTGATTTCATTAACATCTTCTATAAAATTTAGCTAAGTATCTCACCCAGAATATATTTCTTTTTGTTCTCAAATACTAACAACACAAAAATATGTTGAGAGACAATATATCATTTGATTTCTAAACTTCTTGAATTGAGTACATAGGTCATAAATGCACTAAAGACTAAGATAAGTGATCACTATCTTTGAGCCCTCTGCCCCCAGTGAGAGCATTGTAAATCCCAGCATCCTGTGTTAATCCTGTCACATTAATAAGATGTGCTGGATGCACAAACAAAGTTAATGATTGTCTTATTTGAACTACTCTGAAAAGAGAATGATGTTTGCCATTGCAGCCTCTGGAAAAAACCTATAGGGCATAGTCATCGGACCTGATGTGTTTTACATTCCAATGGCAGGATAGACTTGACCCTGAAATCAATATCATGAGAACCACTTTAAAATCTTTATTCCCTAGGATACAAGGTTTGAGAGACTGCCAAAGGACTTATGCAGGTGTTTTTCTCTTTTTTAAGTCTCAAAATCTCACTATTTCAAGGTTGTTTGTTTTTTAGCAAAACATCAGCGGTAAAATCAACAGACGACATACTCATTCCTATGTATTTTGCTATTAACAATAGTAATCCACAAATTGGTTGGCATGGTGCTGGTGTTTATGTGGCTTCTCTGTTTCCAGCTTGCTTTTTAAAAATATATCTTTCTCTGTGCCTATTCCTTAATGGACTCTTGTTTTTAAAAATATGGACTATCATAACAAATTACTATAAATTCGGTGGCTTAAACAAGACACTTATTTCTCACAATGTTAGCGGCTGGGAAATCTAAGATCAAGGTGCCATCATAGGTTTTGATAAGGGCTATTTTCCTGGCTTACGGCCAGCTGTCTCCTTGCTGTATCCTTACGTGGCAGAGAGCAAGAGAGAGGACGCTCTCTGGTCTCTTCTTACAAGAGCACTAATCCCATGATGAGGGCTCCACCTTCCAGAGCTCATCTAAACCTAATTAGTTCCCAAAGGAACTACCTCCATGGATTATCACATTGGTGGTTTCAACACATGAACTTGCGGAAGACACAAAAATTCAGTCCATAATAGGGGCAGATCATCTTCCCAGAGTATTATTAAAATGATTGCAAATGTGTTCACGTTTTACTCATCATGCCTTCCTCAAATATACTCTTCTTGGAGAAATCATTATTGTTTATATTAATTAAAGATACCCTAGTCAACCACTACTTTCTGTCCTTCTATATCCCCTTATCTTTTGTATTATGAATGTAATGCCAGCCACTCTGACACACAACTTCCTTACGAGTGCCCGAAGCTAATAAAATAGAAGTGTATTTCTGAATCGTATGAAATACAATCAACAAAAAGGCAAAGAGGCAAGATGGTCTTTTCTTCAGAATGTATTTCTGGGCTTAGCTTTCTTCAACACATAGTTACACAGCTTCTACGATCCCTTAGGCACAGACATTTAGCCAACACCGTGGAAGGGAAAGCATGGAGGACTCTGTGGAAGTTGTTTGACCTAAAGATGGCATACTGCACTTGGGTGTTTATTCACTGCTTATAACTCAGTTACAGTCCCCACCTACATGCAAATGAATGAGCGATTATGAGCCATATACATTCTGTCCAGGCAGGTTCTCTGTTTATTTTTTTATTTTTTATTCATTTATTTATTTATTTTTTTATTTCAGCATATAACGGGGGTACAGATATTTAGGTTACATATGTTGCCCTTGTCCCCCCCCGCCCCCCCTAAATCCGAGTTTCAAATATGTCCATCTTTCGGGTGGTGCCCATTGCACTCTTTGTGTATGTATATACCCATCCCCTCTCCCTCCTCCCCCCTCCCCCCTTCTCCCTGCCCAACATCAATACACGAATGGATTAACAAAATGTGGTATATGTATATCATGGAATACTATTCAGCTTTAAGAAACAATGGTGATATAGCACCTTTTGTATATTCCTGGATAGAGCTGGAACGCATTCTACTAAGTGAGGTATCCCAAGAATGGAAAAATAAGCACCACATGTACTCACCATCAAATTGATATTAACTGATCAACATGTAAGTGCACATATTTATTTTTTTTTTTTGAGAGAGAATCTCACTGTGTTGCCCTGGCTAGAGTGAGTGCCGTGACATCAGCCTAGCTCACAGCAACCTTAGACTCCTGGGCTCAAGCAATCCACTGCCTCAGCCTCCCAAGTAGCTGGGACTGCAGGCATGCGCCACCATGCCCGGCTAATTTTTTCTATATATTTTTAGCTGACAGAGTCTCACTTTGTTGCCCTGGCTAGAGTGAGTGTCGTGGCGTCATCCTAGCTCACAGCAACCTCAGACTCCTGGGCTTGAGTGATCCTACTGCCTCAGCCTCCCAAGTAGCTGGGACTGCAGGCATGCGCCACCATGCCCGGCTAATTTTTTCTATATATTTTTAGCTGTCCAATTAATTTCTTTCTATTTTTGGTAGAGACGGGGTCTCGCTCTTGCTCAGGCTGG